>BKCH01000167.1:0-117500 GCA_008635985.1 Ficus erecta
ATGGGGGGCGTGGCGGGGGGCGCACGGGCAAGCTGGGGACCCGGGGGCGGGCTGGGGGCTGGCGGGGGAGGGCCGCAGGAGAGAGGAGAAAAGAGAGAAAGGGGAAGAGAGAGAGAAGAGAAGAGAAAGAAAGGGGAAGAGAGAGAGAGAGGGGTCGTCGGCGGCCTGCTGTGGGTGGACCGGAGGTGGGTCGCCACGGGAGAGAAGAGAAGAGAGAGAAAAGGGAAGAGAGAGGGGAAGAGAGAGAAAGGGGGTCGCCGGCGACCGGCCGGGGCTGGGGGTGGGTAGCCGGCGACGGAGAAGACTTTGGGTAGGAAGGGTAATGTGAGGTAAGGTGTATGATAAATATGGTATACCAATAACGTTTCAACCGTTCGATTAAATCTCAACAGCCTAAAAAAAGGATGTACCGGTAGAGACCCTCAACCACAGACTCACTCCTTAAAATATATATTTTTCTAATTATTTTTTTACTAAATACAAAATTTCAAAATAACTTTTTTTTTCAAAATTTTTTTATCTCAAATTCATATTTTCAAAACTTATCTCAACTCTAAAAGTTCCAATGATAAAACTTTATTTGCAAAAGTCCCCTCAAACGGGTCCTTGAATTATAGATTACATTTGAATATTCATTTAAACTGATATTTATACTTTAATGTCAAATTTGAATTGTGTATTCAAATTAAATTGTCATGAAATAATAAAACATTTAAATAAATCTACTTCAATAATTAAGTAATCAAATGCTTTTTGTATTTGAGTATAAAAATAATTATTAAAATAATTCATCTAAACGGGATATAAAATTTTAGGTAATAAAGTAGTATTAACTAAAAGTTTTATTTAATTAGATTGAAAAATACGACGGAACTTTCAGTTGTTTTATGACAACTATTTTCAACTTAATTATGATATTTTATGATACACATTTTCAACTATCAATAGTTTATTTGCTTACTTATTAGAATATATAGCCGATTCAAAATGAAGTCCTTCCATCCTTATTGTATATTTATTATTATTTAACTTAATTTTCTATGTGATAAAAAATAAAATTATCGGGTCTACATTATTAATAAATGCTTTAATACAGTGATAAGTATGTTTGGTGAGTGTTTATGGAAGATGATAAGATACACTTTTGTGCATTAAAAAGTAATCTTCTTTTGCTCTTGTATACATAGTTTTTGATTATGCACATATTATATTCATCAGCTTCCGTTTCATATTTATCACGACAAAATTATGTATTCTTAATGGCATATATATAGATACACACACACACACACACTAGGAGACATATCTATACATCCCATGTGTCGCGCTAGTCGTTTTCTTTGCCATGATTATGGCACGAAACTACCACATGCAAAAGAAATTAATTACGAGCTATAAAAAGAAATTATGGCACTTTCACCAAAACAAAAAAGAAAAGAAAAATGACCTTTTCTGAAGCTTTTTTTTTTTAAAATAAAAAATAAAAAGTCAAGTTCTACTAAATTTATTTTATTTTATTTTTCTTTTTAATTTAAACATTTCAAGTATTGTTACTTTTAATTTCATCATTAGTGAATTCTATCTCTTCTACTAGACTGTAAATAAACTCATTACCGGATTTCAATACACACACACACACACTCATTACCGAGTTAAAACTTTATACCCCTTTATTCTTTTAATTTTCTTCTTTAATTTCAATAGAAAGTATTGTATCTCATATTATAAACTGAAAGTTTTATTAACACACAATGATACAGCACAATGGTGTGTTTGGATAAATCATTTTCATAATCATTACTGAACTCTAACGTAAAATCTATTTGATTGACCAATAACATGGAGTGAATTATTTATATGTTTAACCGTTTCACAAGAATTCAACTAATACATATACAAATTTTTACTTCTTAAAAATCAGTATCACATTCATTTATCTATCTTTACACTTCTCAAATAAAATCTTTAACAAAAATTCAGTATGAATGAATATCAAATGTAATTTATGTTCCAAACGATGTTAAGATTAATATGCGTTTGGTCAACTGGTGTGAACTTAAAATTTTCATATCAATTTTTACCTTTTTTTCTTAGAAGTCAGTAAAAATTATAATTAATTTTTGAAAAGTAAACTAATTTCAACTTAAAAGTTCTATTTCAAATTGTAATCTATAATCCAGACGATGTTGAGATTAGCATGCATTTGGTCAACTAGTTTGGATCTAAGTTTTTCATATTAGTTTTTGTCTTTTTCTTAAAAGTCAACAAAAATTAAAAGATAACAAAAATTATAACTAATTTTTGATAAGTCAACTAATTTCAACCTAAAAATTTCATTTTAAACCGATTTGAATTTAAATTTTTCATATCAATTTTTATTTTTTTTCTTAAAAATAAAAAAAATTATAATTAATTTTTGATAAATCAACTAATTTTAATCTAAAAATTATATTTTAAACTGGTTAGTCAAACGCACTGTGTAAGAGGAGAGTAGACCTTTTTTTTTTTTGCTTAAAAGAGTAGACCTCCCTTTACAAGAGTATGGTCAATAATAACTTTTTGTGGGTCCCACTAAGCAGACCTCTTTTTTAGGGCATCTTCAACCAGACACCATTTCAGCCTGAGATGGTGTGGGTTGTGCTCCAACCCGGCAGTAATTTTCACGCCATTTTGGTGTGAAATTTGCTACTGTGAACAGTGGAAACGCAAATATGCGTTTTCACTCTTCACTCAACACCATACCCCCCCGCCCTCTTTTGTTTGTTTTTTTTAGTTTAAAAAAAAAACACAAAATATATTTTGTTTTTCTATTATTACCCCCATTTTCATATTTCTTAACAAATTTGTTTCTTTTTTGCTACCAAAACAAAAAAGAAAGAACTAATGTAGATAACTGAAAGAACACCAATATCTTTTTTTTTTTATTTTATTTTATTTTTTTTATCTTTTACTTTTATATTTAATTATTAAATTGAATGTTTGGCTTGCAGCTTTTTGTTAAATGTATTTTTTAATTAATATATCTGTAATAAATTGATCACTTTAGTTAAGAAGGTGTAATATATTAATTTATTATTTTTTGTGAATTTGTTAAATAATAAAATATATTTTTTGTGGATCTATATAAAAAATTATATGTGGGCAAAGTTCATAAATTCAAATTCAATAAATAGTAAGAAATTAATAAAAAGGAATATAAAAAGAGATTAAAAAAAAAAGAAATATGCCTATTAGATGCTGTTATATTATGAGGGATGTGTTCGATGAATTATTAAAGACTTTTAGTAATTTATTTATATTTATTATTAATGACACGAACTGTTCTAAAAACAAGTATTCGAGACCTCAATCACACGTAACCGTTGGGAAAATTAAAAAGATTAAGTAATGTGTTTAAATAAGTACACTCTCATCTGTAATATGAATTATAAAATTGAGAAGTATATGGTTGATGTTGATGATGATGATATGATGTTTTTTATACTTATCATATAATGACGTTTTGATAAAAAGCATATATATGTATATTTATATATATTTTCATGTTTTAAAATGACGTTATACATCATTAATGATAATGATGTTGTCACCGTTGATTTATGATTAACTATCTCACTTCTTCCGTGACTAACGTGCTATGACAGTATAATACTAGGTCCAATATACAATGTTTTTGAAAATTAAAAAGTTTTTCAAAAATATTTTCATTTATGAAAATAATTTATGATAATAACAAAAAAAAAATATATTTACCTTTATGAGATTTAAGCTACTTACTAAGTTTTTGTTTACATAAGTTAATTAATGTTGCAAATGGGCCTGCCCTCTAATTTAAAACAACTTGAAATTTCGGGCTGCGAAAAGCTCATTGCAAACCACAGGAACTGGAATCTCCGAAGACTGTCCAATCTTCATAACTTATGGCTTGGAGCATGTAAAGAATTGGGAGTGAATTCGTTTCCCGAGGAAGGACTGCTGCCATCCGAACTGGGGATTCAACACACCCCCGCAATAGAAATCGTTTTGAGCTAAAGTTAGGGTTTGAATGGTGTTTTGCTTTTGGAATAATGGAAGCAACATTTTGGCACTGTTTGATAAAGTCCTAATAGAGGAAGTGGCGCCTTGTACTGCAAAGTGATCATCTAGACACACAACCTTACTTGTCCTTGAACTCCAAAGTTGTAAAAATTGGTCAATTGGTAGTAAACATTATCATTTAAAAAATGTTCAACAATTAGTGGTCAAGATTGTGTGAGCCGTCTTTGTTTTTGTGGCTTTCCTCCTAGAGCTTTTTTGCATGGTTGATTCAAAGAAATGACTGATTTTTTCAAGCGGAAAAAGTTATTCTATTTATCAGAAAATTCTTAGTTAATCTGACTAAAATAGTTGGTTAATCTTGTACTTACCGAATATTTTGGATTATTTCTTCATTAGTGATAAATTCGCTTTTTTTTTTTTTTACAAAATAATTGTTTTTAAAAATAGACTACTCACTATTACCTCTCTATCTCTCTCTCACACACAGACACACACCGCTTTATCTTAAAAAGAGGAAAAAAAAGAAAAAAAAAAACTCACTATTTCCTCTCTCAGCACCACCAGAGTTCGAATCTTTGCGTCCTCATGACATCTTGTGGGAACTATGAACTTGTGATAGACTAGATAACTATAAGCCCCAAGCCTGATGGAAGAATGAGTGAGGTTCTAATATTGTTCAACATGTGGTTTGGCGTAGATTCCCAAACGGACGGTAGACATAGACGGGAGGTGAGAACACCACAATCCATTCCCTTCTTCGGCTTTCAAAGTTCTAATTAAGCCCTTTGGGCTTCTGGGCCTATATTTGAGTTGGCCTTTTTTCTGGCCGGCCCACAGGGTTTGGGCTTAATTTTCGACTTTTGTCACTCCCCTCATTGAACTAGCCAGCATTCAAAAGCCTAGTCAAAAAGAAAATGTCAGAGAAAAAATAAAAGGGATTGAGAAAAACAATCTTCAAAGTTTCCGACAAGGATAAGTAATCCAATTATTGCAAAATCCAATGCTGGCTTGGACCAGCAATATTGTTGCAGATAAGTCTTTTATTTTTTTAATTTTTTTTATTTCATATTCTTAATGATATCTCAATCTACTATCAACATCCTATAAATATTATGCTGATCAAGTACTATTCAGGTCTTCGGAACTCGGAAGCAACTGAAAAGTTAAGTTCTATGTCAACTTCAAATCACCAAGTTTCATATTGTTTACTTTGCCATTTAGCCTCAGTATTATTGCACATAATTTTTTTTTTTTTTTTGGTTTTTTGAAGTAGGGAATTATATTCAACTAAACAAAAGCTTGCAAACACCAATTACCCCGTAATATATGAGACAGAACCTTCAACTAAGATCGGATCCATTAATAAAATCTGATAATTAAAGCTCATTTTAAAAATACATCTATAATCGATGGAATCTTCTGTAGTACTAAGACTATCACTAACTCCGTATAAACAAAAGTCCATCAAAATCAAAACACTGTCAGGATATAAATCTGACAAACCACAAATAAACTTGAAAAATTGCAATTAATGTTTTATGTTTGCATACATATGATCACTAACTGTGTGATAACTTAAATACATAAAATATGCTCCATAATTAATTACCACTAGGTTAAAATGATTTGGGGAGCATGGCAGATCAGGGACGCGAATTCAATCCCGCATTTTTATCATTATTTAATAAGAATATTGCTGGTCATCAAAGGAAAAGTTTAGGCTTGCCCTTCTATCGCCAACATTCGGATTTTTGTTTTTTATTTTTTGTTTTTAATTAGGCAGTTTTTGTTTGCTTATTTTATATATGGAACTCTATTAACCAATGATAATGTAGATCGAAGTTGTTGTTGTTAATATGCTTGACTTTCCTTAAAAAAAAAAAAAAAAAGAATGCTTGACTTTAGCTTGTAAAAAAAGAAAAAAAAATCCTAAATTTTTAAAATCATAATGCTAAGCATATATTTCATCACATTAAGAAGCAATGTCGACTGATGACATGTAGCACTTTAGTAGTCTAAAAGGTCAAAAAAAAAAAAAAAGTAGTAGTCCCAAAATTATAAGTACTAGTAGAAGTATTCCCATTTAAGCTGGTTAATTATGGAACCTTAAACTTTATGGTGGTATTTAGTGTGTGTATAAATATGTATAAATATATACGTGTATATATATATATATGCCTTTGTTTTGGTCCTCTTCAGAGGATGTTTGCTTCCGAAATAATATTTAAACATGAAAAGAGTAATACCATTTGGGATGATGTAATAATAGACTAAGATAATTAAATTTTGTTGGTGTTATACCTATGTTGAATAAATATCATGTCATATTTCTTATTTTTATATATTATGATGGAAAGATAGTGTTCTAGTGAGGACCTTAAACAAAGTCATATATATACTTTATTTATATATATACATATATTAGCATGAAAAAAAAATTTTCGTTCGAGGCTTCCAAAACAATTTTGGTCTCTTCAGTTTCTTATTACATTTGTCTCAAACGAATGATTAGTGCTACTTAATGGTGGGGGTCTTTATTCTTTATTTTCCCCCCCTTTTTTAACTACTTTTCTTAAATATATATATATATATATATTTCATTATTATTTTCAAAGTGATCATTGAGCTTAGAAACAAAATTTGCATTACATAGAATTCAAGAAACTAAACATAAGTAGTTTAAAAAAAAAGTTCTAAAAACAAAAAAATTCTTTTCTATTAGATTGTAGTATATGTTTGGCCAGTGGAATTAGAGGGAAGGACATTCTTTTATTCAAGGACCGAAAAAACATCATGATTATTAGGAATTTCATGGTTTACATTGTGTGTGTGTGATTTTTTTTTTTTTTTTCCAGTATCCCAAGTAATAATTTCACCACATTTTTTATCTTAAGGTGCTAAACCTCTTTAGTAGGTGTTTTTTTTATAATTATTTTAATTATTTTATTTTTTTCCTTGATGACTGAGCTTTACTTTTACGTTCATATTATGACTTTCTTATTTGGAGATTTTGTGTCGTTGAATATTTTCGAATTGAATATAATATAAAAGAGTTAAAAAACAAATTAATATAACGAATAAAAAATAGAAAAAGTAAAACAACATTTATTTAAAAAATAAAAATAAATTATAACATAAATTTTTTAACATAATAATAAATATATTCAACTTTATATCAGATAATATTAAAAAAAAAAAAATCCATTATCCTTCCTTTTCTCTTTCTCTCTCTCTCCTCATCTTTCTTTCTCTTTTTAGCCTGAAACTGTAAATTTATTATTCATTAGAAAATTCAATGATTTATCGGTAAATATATGTTATAATGTATCACTTTTTAAAAATCTATTTTAAATTTCTAAAGTATCTACAAGATATACTATTTGTTATAATTGTCTCGATTAAAATTAAAATTAGAACAAATTTCACTTTTCCACTCTCAAACTTTAGGTATTGTCACAAAATATCCCCGGAACTTCAATTTGTAAAATTCTTTCTCCTTAAACTTCGAGACATTTACAGATTTCCCTCCTTAGTTGAATTTTTCACGTCAAAATTCACGTGACACTTGTTGGCAGAATGAGTTGGGGGTGTTAAATATGAAATTACAAAGTTACCCTTATAATTAGATAAAAAAAAGTAAATTTTTGGGACTGATTGTTATTTTTTCTCATGCTACTCTCTTGTATTTAACTTTCGTAATTTCACATTTAATAAGAGTGGTGAGTGTCGTGTGTGCTGTTAATGAGTGTCACTTTATAATTTCATATTTAATATTACTGTTACGTGCATTTTCGCATAAAAAATTTAAATGAAAGTGTAGAAATCTATAAATATTTTAAAATTCGGAAAGAAAAGAATGTTACAAATTAATTTATCACTTTTTGGAGATCGTTTGATTCTCATCATTTTTTTGTCAGCAAAAACTCATCACTTTTATTTAGCAAAAACCTAAATTTCCCCTTTAAACCGCGCCTTGGTCCATGGTGCATAACTGGTTGTGATTCCATAGCTAGAAGAGGCAAATCCCATAACGGAATACTGAATAAATTGTAAGATGTTCTACAGAAAACAAGTGATTAGAAGGCAATTTTTCAATAATGAGCCCTGTTTTAACTCTGTATTTCTCCCCTGTTTTTCTCTGTTTAACAAAACGTTTTATTTTTCGTTAATTTGTTTTGTTAATCTCAAAAAGAAAAATAAACATAATCTAGCAACCCAAAAAAAAAAAGGGTTTAAATTGCAATGGTTTCACATAATAAAAAACTGAAAAATGCCCAGTCATAAATGAATCTCGGTAAACTAAAGTTGCATAAAAATCTACTTTACAAGATTCTTGTTTGTTGGGATTATAGCTTCTGAGCTGTTTTCAAATCTCCAGTCACGTGTAATTTGGACTAAAAATAAAAATAAAAACATTAAAAAAGGAACGAGTATGGAAAAAGAGTGCTTCTTTTTTAACACAAAAGTCATTGCGCTAACATTAAAAAGATAAAAAATCATTGCTTTAAGGTTGAAACTACAGTTGCAAAAACTCTCCTTTCTTTCTTGATCTGTTTTCAACATTAGAGATATTTGAAGATCCAAAGCTATTTTCTCCACGGTCACAACAACTGGCGTAGGCATTTTTTTTTCTCTTTCCCAAGGTATCTTTTTCTTTTCTCTTCCCCACCCCCACAAGAAAACATTGGTTTTCATGTTGTTTCAGATTAATGTCCAAATGGGATGTGGAAATGCCTTATATTTTGCCTAAATCATTTGGGAGCTAAAGTAGTACTCTATATATATAATTGACTGTGAAGTTTCATTAGGAAAAACAAAAAAAAAAAAGGTAAAAGAGAGAAAAAAAGAACTGGATTTTTGTTTTTTTTTTTTTTTTTTTGGGGTTACTGAAGTCTGGTTTTGATGTTTTGGCAGAGTCAAGCTTCTTGTTTGTTATGCTGTTAGTTTTAACTCTTTTTTGTATGTATACAATTTTAATGTTCTCGCTAAACTTTTTTGCTACAATATTAGATTTTCATTTTGTTTGTTTTCAGTCAATTGGACGGTATTTGACCTCTTACCCAAAAAAAAAAAATGAAAAAAAAAGAGAGATCTTCTTTTGTAACAAACATAAAGTTCTTACTCTAAGCTTCAGATAAAAGTTTTAATCATGTAAAAAAAAAACGAGAAATAAAAAGAAAAACTACTGTTGAACTGACTAATTATTTCCGATGATTTTCTATGCAGAGGTTTCTTCGATCTATGAACTGAGTAGTTGTGCAATATTCCCTTCATTCAAAGCTATCTCGTTTCCGTTGCAATTAGTATTAGCGTTTTCTCTTGATTCTCCGAAGGTACCTTGTTCTTTCTTTTCCTGCACTTTCTGATTTTTCTTTCTTTCTTTTTTGTTTAGGCTCGAAATTCATACTACATATTTAAAGTATTCTTACTTCTTTGTTATTTTTCTGCAGAATTTTCCTTCTTTGATCTGTTACTACATTCTCTCTGAAGATTAGAAACCATGGCTGCTGGAATGGTTGGAGGAGCTCTTCTCTCCAGCTTCCTTAATGTCCTCTTCGACCGGATGGCCACGAAAGAGGTTGTTGACTTATTTCGAGGAAAGAAAGTCGTTGCTGATCTGCTTGCTGAGTTGAAGATAAGGTTGCTGTCAGCTAATTCACTGCTGAATGATGCTGAGGAGAAGCAATTTCGAGATGTCAACGTCAAGAACTGGCTTGAAGAGCTTAAAGAAGTGCTTTACAAAGCCGACCATGTTATGGACAAAATCAACACCGAAGCTTTGCGGCGCAAGGTGGAAGAAGGTGAATCTGCAAGCAGCGCAAGTTGGATCTTCAACTTCATGCCAAAGAATGTTGCATTTGAGAACACTGTAAAATCTGAAGTGCAGGAGATCCTTGACAGGTTAAAGCTTCTTTTAGACCAAAACAATTCCCTTGGTCTGAAAGATGGTGTTCCCGGCAAACAATTACAAATTCGATCACATGCTCCTTTGCTAGAAGAATCTCATGTTTGTGGAAGGAATGCTGAAAGAAAGTCTCTTAAAGAGTCCTTATTGTCAGACGAGGACGGTGGACAGAACGTATCTGTGATTCCTATAGTGGGCTTGGGCGGTATTGGCAAAACCACTCTTGCTCAGGTCGTTTATTATGATGGCAAGGTCCAAGAACATTTTGAATCGAAAGTGTGGGTGACTGTAGCAGAAGAATTCGATGTTGTCAAAATAACGAGAGTAATTCTGAAGACCATCACTCCGAACGAACGTGACATGGAGGACTTGCATCAGCTTCAAAGTGCGTTGAAGAATGCTTTGATGGGAAAGAAATTTCTTATTGTTCTCGACGACGTTTGGAATGAGCAGTTTTACCTGTGGGATCTTTTAAAAAGCCCGTTTGAATTTGGAGCAAATGGAAGTAAAATCGTTGTCACGACACGCAGTGCAAATGTTGCATCAAAGATGGGAACTGCTCGGGTTTATAATTTGCTAACAATCTCTGATGCTGATAGTTGGAAATTGTTTGCAAAACATGTACTCTTTGACAAGCTAGATGTTGGTGTGCAATCTGACTTGCAAAAAATTGGATTTGAAATTGTCAAAAAGTGCAAGGGTCTTCCTTTAGCAGTAAAATCAATCGCAGGTCTTTTACGTATGGTGTCAGATATAGAAGAATGGAGAAGGGTACTGCAATGTGATGTATGGGAGTTGCAATTTGAAGAAAATCAGAAGCATGGAATTCCTCCAGCTCTGTGGTTGAGTTATCGTTTTTTACCTCAACAACTGAAGCGATGTTTTGCTTACTGCTCCATATTCCCCAAAGATTTTGAGTTCGGAGAAGATGACAAAGAGAGAGTAGTCTTGCTATGGATGGCTGAAGGGTTTTTGGATGGAAAAGGGAAAAGAATGGAAGATGTTGGAAAAGAGTACTTGAATGCTCTAACATCAAGGTCGTTCTTTCAACAATCAAGGAGTAGAGATGGAGAATCAATACTCCATATGCACGATCTTGTGCATGATTTAGCTATCCGTATATCAGGTGAGTTTTATTGTATACAAGATGCTAGCAATGATTTGCCTGGCTACCGCTCAAGAAACATTTATCATCTTTCATATAGTAAGGAAATTATAGACCCAATAAAATTAGAGGACCTGACCCAAACAAAGCGTATCCGTACTTTCCTAGCTTTGCCGTTCTCCTATTGTTTTTTTTATGAGCCAACGTTGATGCTGAAGAGTCTTCATGAAGTCTTTCAAAGAGATGGGAATTGCTTAAGGGTGTTTTCTTTGTCCCAATCTTCCATCACGGAGTTGCCTAATTCAATTGAAAATCTAAAACACATGAGATACTTAGACTTATCCAATACGAATCTCAGAGAACTACCAAGTTCAGTTTGTACACTGTATAATTTGCAAACGCTGATTCTGTCAAGTTGCGAAAAACTCGAACTATTGCCGGACAACTTGTGCAGATTAATCAACTTGCATCATCTCGTGATTAGAGGCACCGCTTTAAAAGAGATGCCGCCCCAGATGTGCAACTTGACAAACCTACAGACCTTAAGTGATTTTGTTTTGAGCAAAAACAGTGGCGCTAGGATCAAAGAGTTAGGAGCATTGAAGCTTTTGCGTGGCAGCCTTCGTATTTCTGGGCTCGAAAATGTGGTGGATGTTGGGGATGTTTTAGAAGCTGATTTGAAGAAGAAAGAATGTCTTACAGAGCTTATTTTGAAATGGAATGGTGGTGAAGCTGATGAAGCATTAAAAGAAAAGGAACTACTTAATGCACTTGAACCCCATGGGAAGCTGAAGAAACTCAGAATCGAAGGTTACAGAGGTACAATATTCCCAGATTGGGTGGCAAATCAGTCGTTTGGTGACATGGTTGAAGTTCATTTAAAAGATTGTCGAAACTGTTGCTTGTTGCCACTATTTAAGCAGCTACCTTCTCTGAGAGAGCTTGATATTAGTGGAATGTACGTGTCAGGGATAGAAAATGAGTGCTCTGGTGCTTCCTTGACTAAGCCGTTTCCATCCTTAGAATGGTTATCCATGGATTCTATGTATGCATTGGAGAGGTGGCCTACTGGAGCTAACCAAGAAGGCAGGTTTTACCCTTGTCTCAAGCAGATTTATCTAAATGGCTGTGATAAACTAAATGTGGGATTGCCTGCTGGTTGTCTTCCATCCTTGAAAAGAATTCAAATTTGGAATTGCAAAGAAATGGTGGGTGTATTTCCAGCAAGTCAAGAGATTGACATCGCTTATCCCTCTCTTGAGTCCATCGTGCTAATTTACTGTGAGAAAGTGGAGTCATTTTCAGAAATGGGCTGGCCCTCTGCTAATTTAAAACTTCTTGAAATTTGGTCCTGCGAAAAGCTCATTGCAAACCGCAAGAACTGGAATCTCCAAAGACTCTCCAGTCTTCAAAACTTATGTCTCGGTGTATGTAAAGAATTGGGAGTGAATTCGTTTCCTGAGGAAGGACTGCTTCCATCTACTTTGACTTCAATCAGAATTAGTGAGTTTAGAAACCTTAAAGCACTAAATGGCAAAGGCTTTCAGCACCTCACCTCCCTTCAATATTTACACATCAGTTGCTGTGAAGAAGTAGAGTGCTTGCCAGAAGAAGGGCTGCCCCTTTCTCTTTCTACCATGAGAATTGTTGGATGTCCGTTGCTAAGTGAACGGTGCCTGAGAGAAACAGGGGAAGATTGGCCCAAGATTCAACACATCCCCAAAATAGAAATCGATGGCAGAAAAATATGAGAGAGAGAAATCGGAGGATGTGCTGTGATGAGAAACTGAAACCAACAGGCTTTCCAAACTTTCCAACCCAGGTATTTTTACTCTGCTTACGTCTTATCCATTATAAATAAATACTGAAGTAAATCGATTTAAATCCAATTTTTCTTATCTAGTTACTTACTCTGCTTTTAATATTCACCCAATTTACTTTTGTTTCTTTTTCAGTATAATATCCCATTTTCAGAATAAAACGAACCATATATATATATACACACACATATACGTGTATATATAGATATATATTCACACACACGCATGTATAAGTACACATATATATTAGGACTAAATAAATTGTCAATGTGTCACTTGTGCTGTTGCTGTCCCAAATATTAAGTTTATTCATATTTGCTTCCCACTTCAATGAACTTTTTCAGGTTGAACCAGAAGTTTTGCTGTGAATCAAAACTTTATTGTGGTACTTCTACCTGATGAGCTTAACCGAGGTACATAGCAAATATATAATTTGTTATTCCACCAATTTGATCATCATCTAATTTTCAGTACTTATTTTCCTGCCTGGTTTAACTGTTGGTAGCAAGAATTCTTTGTGAAAAAAATATTTCAGATTACTGGTTTTGGGCTAGAATTTAAAATATTTATGTGTCTAACTACATTAACATGGTGTGTTGGTCAAACCACATAAGTACTGAACAATCTGTTACACTGTAATTACATAAAATACTGAGCTATAAACTTGTTATTTGTTTTTCACTTCTTGAATCACTCAATCTAATTGTGTTTGTTGCTCTGTTATGTGCTCTTGGCCTACCTATTGATCTTATTTAAAAGTGTGTGGCGGTTTCTCTTATGCAGGATGTGGGTATGAAGATGGCTGGAGATTTCACGACTTAGATAGTGAAATTCTGTTTGTTTCTTATCTGCATTATGGAGCAACCAACTTAGATAGTCAATACTGTTTCATGAGCAAATGTCCTGCAGAGCACTCTTATATGAAAGATGGAATTTTTATCACAGTAGTTGGCGACAAAGGTAATTGTCTGTAAGAACCTGACTTTGTTTAACTATTTTCTTTTTCTTCACTTTAGTTTCATTTGTCCCGCTTTTTGTGTCTTATTTCTTCCCCACGTTTAACCAGCGAAAGGCGAACCCACTAGGAAAGCAATCCGGTCTCAAAAGAAAAAGCCATGAGTTTCACCTGTGAGTTTGCTTTATTAAAATCAATCGTCTTCGAGCCGTCTTCCATAGCGAAAAACAAAAATGTAATGCTTTTAAGAGCTGCTCATCCATGCACGTCTTAGTAATGTTGGTTTTGTTTATATAGTTGGGGAACTTTGCTAATATTTTTGAATTGGTTGTGACATGGGCCTGCCAGATACGCGGCATTATATAAGCGGACAGAGTGGCAAGCTAGTCAAAGAAATCAGAAGGACTTGAGCAAAGTGGCAATTTTGAATTCGAGGGGCATTAGTTATCATATAAAAATAGTTTGTTCATTGTAAGCTATGGTTATTTGAGAGTTTCTATTGTCAGATGGCAAATTTAGAAAAACTGGGGTATTCGAGGGAGTCCTGGGATCAATTTGTTACAGTGAAACTCGGGTTTGGGGCGTAGAAAAGTGAGAGACAAAACAGATTGTACAAGTTATATGGTTTTAGTGGATTGCTCTCTCTCCGGGACCGGGAGGGCCAAGTGGATGTAGGACACATTGTCCGAACCACTATAAAATTGTTCGTGTCTGCTTCTTGGATGCCTTTTTTTTTTTTTTTTTTGGCTTTCATTTTAATTTGTTTCGTATATTTGATGCGCTATAAAATTGTGAATTTGGTTCTACAATGTTGATGGTCTTTTTACAATGAGAACCTACAATTTTTTTTTTTTTAGAGAAAGAACCTATATTTTAATCATATTGTTTTCTAGTTAACAAAAAAAATTCTTGTCCTTATCAAAATTCTATTGTATGATATGAAAAAAGAAAAATATCTTATTAATAGAATAATGCTGTATGGAAATACTTCAAAAATTCACGGAATTTAATGATGATCTAACTGTCAAAACAATATAATAATATGTCTATATATATATATATTGACTACAATTAAGAAATAAAAATTTCTGAACCTGAATTGCACACTCGCACATTTATGGATCATAAAAGATAAAAAATAATAATAATAATAATAATAATAATAATTAACATACAATGATACAACACAATGGTGTGTTTGAATAAATCATTTTCATAATCACTATTGAACTCTAACGGAAAATCTATTTGATTGACCAACTACATGGAGTGCATTATTTATATGTTTAACCCTTTCACAATAATTCAATTAATACATATACAAATTTTCACTTTTTAAAAATCAGTATCACATTCATTTATCTATCTTTACACTTCTCAAATAATATTTTTAACAAAAATTCAGTATGAATGAATATCAAATGTAATTTATGTTCCAAACGATGTTAAGATTAACATGCGTTTGGTCAACTAGTTTGAATTTAAAATTTTCATATCAATTTTATCTTTTTTCTTAGAAATCAGTAAAAATTATAACTAATTTTTGAAAAATAAACTAATTTCAACTTAAAATTTCTATTTCAAATTGTAATCTGTAATCCAGATGATGTTCAGATTAGCATGCATTTGGTCAACTAGTTTGAATCTAAGTTTTTTATATCAGTTTTTGTCTTTTTCTTAAAAGTCAATAAAAATTATAACTAATTTTTTGATAAGTCAACTAATTTCAACCTAAAAATTCCTTTTCAAACCGATTTGAATCTAAGTTTTTCATATTAATTTATATCTTTTTCTTAAAAATAAAAAAATTTATAACTAATTTTTAATAAATCAACTAATTTCAATATAAAAATTTTATTTTAAACTAATCCGTCAAACGCACCGTATAAAAGGAGAGTAGACCTTCCTTTACAAGAGTATGGTCAATAATAACTTTTTGTGGGTCCCACTTAGAAGACCTCTTTTTTAGGGGTGAGGGTTGTGCTCCAACATGCAGTAATTTTCACGCTATTTAGGGGTGAAATTTGCTGCTATGAACAGTAGAAACGCAAATATGCATTTTCACTATTCACTCAACACCATCTCCCCTCCTTCTTGTTTGGTTTTTTTTTTAATTTCAAAAAAAGCCCAAAATATATTTTGTTTTTCTATTATTACCCCAGTTTCATATTTCTTAACAAATTTGTTTCTTTTTTGCTACCAAAAAAGAAAGAACTAATGCAGATAACTAAAAGAACATCAATATCTTCTTTTATTTATTTATTTACTTATTTATCTTTTACTTTTATATTTAATTATTAAATTGAATGTTTGGTTTGCAACTTTTTGTTAAATGTATTTTTTTAATTAATATATCTATAATAAATTGATCACTTTAGTCAAGAAGGTGTAATATATTAATTTATTTATTTATGTGAATTTGTTAAATAATAAAATATATTTTATTGGATCAATATGTGAAAAAAAATTATATATGGGCAAAGTTCATAAATTCAAATTCAATCAATAGTAAGAAATTAATAAAAAGGAATATAAAAAGAGATAAAAAAGAAATATACCTATCATATGCTGTTATATTATAAGGGATGTGTTTGATGAATTATTAAAGACTTTTAGTAATTTATTTATATTTATTATTTATGACATGAACTGTTATAAAGGCGAGTATTCGAGACCTCAATCGCGCATAATCGTCGGGAAAATTAAAAAGATTAAGTAATGTGTTTAAATAAGTACACTCTCACCTGTAATATGAATTATAAAATTGAGAAGTATATGTTTGATGTTGATGATAATGCTATGATTTTTTTTTATACTTATCATATGATGACGTTTTGATGAAAAACATATATATATATATGTGTATTTTTATGTTTTAAAATGACGTTGCACGCTATTGATAATAATGATATTGTCACCGTTAGTTTGTGATTAACTATCTCACTCCTTTTGTGACTAGCACGGTATGACGGTATAATACCGGGTCCAATATATGACGATTTTGAAAATTAAAAAATTTTTCAAAAATGTTTTCATTTATAAGAATAATTTATGATAATGACAAAAAAAAAAAAAAAACTATTTATGTTTGTGAGATTTAAATTACTTACTAATGCCTCATTTGGTGAATGAGTTTAAACTCAAAATTTTCATCTTAATTTTTATTTTTTTTTCTAAAAAATTAATAAAAATTATAACTAATTTTTAAAAGGTCAACCAACTCAAACTTAAAAATTTTAACTTAAATTATTTCACCAAATGAACTTAAGTTTTTGTCCCTATAAGTTAATTAATGTTGCAAATGGGCCTGCCCTCCAATTTAAAACAACTTGAAATTTGGGGCTGCGAAAAGATCATTGCAAACCACAGGAACTGGAATCTCCGAAGACTGTCCAATCTTCATAACTTATGGCTTGGAGTATGTAAAGAATTGGGAGTGAATTCGGTTCCCGAGGAAGGACTGCTACCATCCGAACTGGGGATTCAACACACCCCCGCAATAGAAATCGTTTTGAAACCGAACTGCGGATCTGAAACGGATTCGGACTTCTCAGTGTGATCTCGATTTTATTATTCCATGTAGTTTTACTCTACTTACTTCATCTATTATGTTACTCATTTTATTTTTGTTTCTCTTCAATTTCATTTGAAAATATAAAGAGGAGATAACTATTCATACACCTATGTGTATATGCATATATGGAGATATATATATATATATATATATATCCATAGATGTTGTGGAGGTTTCAGTTGTGCAGTTGTTGTGCCAAAATATGAGTTTACTCATACAAGTTTGTTCATTTTTGCTTACAGCTTTCAATTAAATTTTGCAGGTTGACTGTTCAGACAGTGAAACCAGATGTTCTATTATGAAACAAATTCCGGACTTTTACTTCACGGTTATTCTGTTGATTAGCGAGCTCAAGAGTTGATTTAACTAAATTTTACTGCGGCATTTCTACATGATGAGCTTAACCAAGGTACTTAACAAAATATAAATTGTCCTTCTGCCATTTTGATCATCAGCCAATTTTTAGTACTTTTTTCCTTACCTGGTTCAGCTGTCGGTGGCAAGAATTCTTCATGAAAAAAAAAAAAAAATCAGGTTACTGGTATTGGGCTAGAATTTAAGCTGGTATATTGGTCCAACTACATAAGAACTGATCAATGAACTTGTTATTGTTTTTCACTTCTGGAATCGCTCAATCGAATTGTGTTTGTAGGCATAGCTCTGTTATGTGCTCTTGGCCTAGCCTTCAATCTTGTTTAAAAGTGTGTTGTGGTTGCTCTTGTACAGGATGTGGGGATGGGTATGGCTGGAGAGTTCACTGGTGGAATGATAAGGACTTTTATTGTTCTTTTCATCCTAATGATGTTTTTATCAGAAGATCAAACTACTGTCTTAAACCATGAAAAAGGAGTAACCAACTTCGATAGCCAACGTGGTTTTATCAGCAATGTCCTGCAAGTGTCCACTTGAGGAGTTGATTGTTTATCTGTGTGATGATGGCGGTTCAAGGTTCACTTTCTATGCTCTTGTAGAGGCTTCTCATTTTCTCTACGTATTGGATGCTCTTTTGCAAATTGTTCGATAGGTCGAACTATGAGCACCAGAGCCCTACTCTGCAATGCATTCTTCTCTGAAATATGTCCTTTTTCACAGGAATGGTGGCGACTAAGGTACGTAGTGAAAGCAAATTTAGAGTTTTTGACTAGTATATCCTTTGTCAAACTTTGAGCTAAAGCTTTGAAAAAGTGTCCAGTAAAAAAGAAGAAAAAGGAGTACCTAGCAGGGCGATTATTCGGGAAAACAAAATGGGCTTGATTAGTATGTGTTTTGTTTTGTTTTTGTTTTTGTTTTTTTTTTTTGTTTGTTTTTTTAAAGATTTTAGTTGATGGACAGTGGAGGAAGTCGATTGCAAACTTCCGTGTAGATGGCATGATGAAAGATGCCCAGTTAGCCTCTCAACTTTAAAGCTCATGCGTTCGTAAGGTTGCTTGATTTCATAATTCCATGTATTCCTTATTTTAGGCTAAGCATGATACTTTTATTTGCATATGAATGCTGGGGAAATGATATGAAAATATGAATACAAGAGGCAACTTTGCATTAAATTTAAAAAATTTTGCTCACTTATTCCCAAGTTCTTTTTTTTTTTTTTTTTAAATAACTGAATATCTTGCAATAATCTAGATAAGAGTATCATCAGAGATGGCCAATGGACCTTCCATCTTCGACTTGGACTGTGAAATGTATTCAAACGATACAGACACAATCCTACAGAAATTTTGCTCCTGCATGAATGAATAGAACGGCAATGAGATCGAATTGTGGAATTTCCACAGAACTATTACAACACGACTAAGAACGGTAAAATGTGGGAGTGCTTGGTATGTCTATCTCTGCTGCTTATTAAAATTTTGAGCAGAGAGTTCTTGGAAAATATAGGGTAGAAGGGCAAATAGATTTGCTTGTTGTCACGTGTTTCTAGCCCTTTTTTCTTTTTTCTTTTTTTTTTCAAAAGAATATTTCTAAAAATTGAGTCTTGCATGGCAATTGCTAACGGATTTTAGTGTGGACTTTGTTTTTCATCATTTATAGGTGCCAAAGGATGAGCATGGACTTGAATTAACTTAGCATGAAAAAATGCAGTGTAACCGAGTAGGTTGTGTGGACCATAATTGTTTCATACAAGAACCATGTAGCATGAAAAAATGTAATAAAATCAATTGTTTTAGGTAGATTGGTGGTCATGTATCTTTTATAACAAAACTTATGTGATCGCATTTTTATTCTATCTAGAGTTGAAGACATGAACAGAATTAGATGTCAAAATGGCCATGGTCCTGAAAGAAACAGGGCAGCCACACAAAAGATTCTAATAACGGAATCGCAAATGTGACAAATCAAGATGATCAGCCAGCTATGGAGAATTATCTGTAGAAACCCGACTTTCTTTTTCACCATTTTCGTCGTCTTCTATTTATTTCATTTGTCCCACTTTTTGTTTCTTATTTTTCACTCTCCGGTTTAACCAGTGAAAGGCAGACCAACAAGGAACGCAATGCAGTCTCAAAAAGCAAAAGCCATGATTTCTCCAATTTTCTATAGGTGTATATTTTTCTTTTTCTCTCTAGTTTTCTTTATTGTAGTGAAGTTATACATATGTTGCATAGCAATTCAGTGCCAGCAGTGAACACTAGGAAAAGCTTTCATCTTGTTCCTTCTTCTTTGCTCTTGTTCATTTACATGCAACAACTAATTTCAAAAATGTTTATGCTTTTAAGTCAGAAGCTAGGTATACTCTTCTTCACCTTGGACCACTTTTAAATATAAACCGAATAATCCCCTTCTGATCCCTTTGAAGGAAAGCTGGTTTCCTATTTGAGTTCGTTGTTGTGACTGTTAAAAGCTAAAACTTTCGAGTTGATCTTTCAAGGAAATAATTAAAAAAAAAAAAAAAAAAAACTTGTTCAGTATTTTAATTTGGGGATCAAGAAGCTTTGCCTGGCTTTGAAGTTGAAGGCTTTAAAAGAGTTGATTTTGAAGATTGTCCTTCCGGCCTACAGTACTTCCAGTGCAGTTTCCAATTTTCGATTTGGTTGTGAAGATGGCTGGAGATTTCACGACTCTTTGTCAGAAGACCAAACTATTGTCTTAAATCATACGGGGATTGTGGAATTCCGTTTGTTTGTTCTCGGCAATATGGAGCAAGCAACATAGATAGTCAACACGGTTTCATCAGCAATGTCCTGCAAAGGCAAAAGGATTATCATATTGAATACAAAATTGCAGAGAGTTTTCTCTCTTTATTTCCCCTCAAGTAGATCCAAAGCATAAAGAGAGGGATTTTCCAAAGGTGTCTTTTTTCTTTTCTTCTTCCGCTGAAAACGACAATTATACATCGATTATGAAAAGATAAAATATTAGAAAACGATAACTATAAGAAATGGCCAATATTAACTGGAAACTAATTTCCAAGCGACAACAGCTCAAAAACTTCTACTGCCTAAAACCTACCATTGTTAAAATAACGCTAACTAGAGAACCAAAAAAAAAAAAATCAATAAAATTAAAACGATAAAGAACTTTCGAAAACAACAACAATACAAAAACCGATTCTCAACAGGAAAAATAAAGGATAAGAATATCAAAACACTGCAAACACGAGAACAATAATAATTTTAAAAAACGGTGACACTATTCATGAAAGACAAAAATATGTAGTTAAACTATAGAAATTTAAAACGTATAAGATATTAAAACAACAGTCTTGAGAAATGACAGTTATCACAAAAACAATTTACACACAAACACTCACTTAAACGTACCACATGAAAAAAAAAATGACAATAACTTGGATTCACAGAGCTTATATATATATATATATATATATATATATATATATATATTTAATTAGTGTCCCTAATATTATATATATAGATATTGATTTGAAAGAAAAGACTGGAGCCTCTAAAAGGGCTATAGTGCAGAGCTTGTGTTTTTAATTATAAAAAACAAAATAAAAAAGGGCTTTACCCTAAGATTCATAGGCACCACAAATGAATATGGTCAATCCCCTAATGTTCATTTAATGCGATGCCGTTACGTCTATATTTTCAAAGAAATTTCTATGAAGTATGAATGGTTTCTGCGTGGAAGTTTCAAATGAAGTATGAAGAGAGAAATTTCAAAAGAAAAGAAATTGTCATGAAATTTCCATGGAAGTTTCAAAAGAAATTTCCATGAAGTATAAATGGTTTTGGAAGTTTCAAATCATTTGTCAAAATAAAGGGAAAATAAAAAATAAAAAGGCTTGTGATTTGGTTCTACAATGTTGATGGTCTTTTTACATTAAGAACCTACAAATTTTTTTTTTAAAGGAAAGAACCTATATTTTAATCATATTGTTTTCTAGTTAAAAAAAAAATTTCCTGTCCTCATCAAAATTCTATGATAGGATATGAAAAAAAAATATATCTTATTAATAGAATAAAGCTATATGAAATATTTCAAAAATTCACCGAATTTGATGATGATCCAACTGTCAACACAATATATTAGTGTGTGCATATGTATTCACAGTTTACATTTGATATTTAAGTTTAATTTTAATTAAACTGTATTTTTTATCTAAATTTTTAACTTTTTTTAAAAAATTAATAAAATTTATAATTAATTTTTTAAAAAATCTATCAATTTAAATTTAAAAATTTTATCTTATCTTAAATTCAATCCAAACATAAAAAGAACTTTAAAATTAAAAAATAAAAATTTCCCAACCTGAATCGCAGACTCACACACTTACGCCGCATCCATGAAAGATGAAAAAAAAACAAAAAATTAGAAAACGTGTTGAACCAGCTGAGTGTGAAAACACACGGTGTGATAGATATTCATCGGTGACAAAACTGACATTGATTTTTGATTTCACATCTTGACTGATGACTTGGAAAAGTGAAAACCTATTCTGAGGAGTGGGCCATCAAATAGAACATGAATAATTTAATACAGCCAAAAATAAATTTTAAAAAAAAGGCATATGTGAAAGGAGAAATTGAAAACTGAAGTAAATTATGCATGGTCCTTGTTGTTGGGTAGAGCATTCCAGCTGTTTTCCCCAGCAATAAAGTAACTTGTCAGTTTCATCTTTACCAGCTGTTTGGGAGCACTTTTGCAAACAGTGAAACACTGTCTCATTTGGGACCTGTTTGGTAACAGGTTCGCTTCAAATTTTTTTTTATCTTTTTTCTTAAAAATTTTTATCTTTTTTTTAAAAAGTTTTTTATCTTTTCTGAAAAGTCAACAAAATTTACTATTTAAATTTATAAATCTTAACTCAAACTTACACACCAAACATGTCCGTAAATATGGATGTTTGGAAAATTTTTGAGTTTTCAAAAGTTTTTTTCAAAAATTTATTATTTCATAATTTTTTAAATAAAAGTAATTAACATAACACGTATCTTAAAATAAATATTTTTCTAATTATTTTTTTACTAAATACAAAATTTCAAAACAATTTTTTTTATCAAAATTTTTTTATTTCAAACTTTTATTTTTTAAAATTTATCTCAACTCTAAGGGGGTGTTTGGTGTGTAAGTTTGAGTTAAGATTTGTAAGTTTAAATAGTAAATTTTTTTGAATTTTTTTGAATTTTCAGAAAAGACAAACAACTTTTTGAGAAAAAAGATAAAAAACATGATGAAAAAAGTACAGTTTAGTTTAAACTAAACTTTTTTCCAAACAAGGCCTAAAAGTTTCAACCATTAAACTTCATTTTCAAAAGCCCCCTCAAACAGGTACTTGAATTATAGATTATATTTAAATATTTATTCAAACTGATATATATATTTTAATGTCAAATTTAAATTGTGTATTCAAATTAAACATATGTTTGGTGTACGGGTTGAAATTGAATTTTTTGGATTGGATTTGAGTATAATTGAATTATGCGTTTGGTGAGATGTTTAAATTGTTGGAGTTAAAATATGTAAAAACTTGAAATATGTTAGGAAAAAAAATCAATATGGAGTTTGTTTCGTTCGTCTCGAAATTTTATGCAATTTATTAAAAAAATCTCGTTTGAACTTGTATATACAAAGTTATGGACTTTTAAAGTTTGAGTTATAATGTTATAATAGTAATTGAGATTGACTTTTCAAAAAAAGACAAAATTAGTAATGTTTTAAATAGTGTAAAGATAAAAAATGAGTATAGTACATATTTATGAAAAATATAGCCTTCGTTTGGTATCTTAGTTTCAACTCAAATTATTTATCTCAGTTTTTATTTTTATTTTATTTTTTTGAAAAGTCAACAAAAATTATAACTAATTTTTAAAAAATCAATAAACTCTAACTTAAAAATTTTAATTTCAACCATCAACCAAACGGATGCATAAATTTAATTTAAATTAAATTGTCGTGAAATAATAAAACATTTAAATAAATCTACTTCAATAATTAACTAATCAAATGCTTATTGCATTTGAGTATAAAAATAATTATTAAAATAATTCATGCTTATTTGGAGATTTTGTGCCAATGAATATTTTTAAAATGAATATAATATAAAAAGTTAAAAAACAAATTATTATAATGATTAAAAAAGAGAAAGAGTAAAATAGCATTTTTAAGAAGAATAAAATTAAATTATAGAATAAAATTTTTAATATAATAATAAATATATTCAAATTTATGATTAGATAATATCGAAAAAAAAAACATTCTCCTTCCTCTTCTCTTCTCTAGTAAATTTATTATTTACTAGAAAATTCAAGGATTTACTTAAAATTTAAGGATTTATCCGTAAATATATACTAAAATTTATCACCTTTTTAAAAAATCTATTTTAAAATTCTTAAGTATCTACAAAATATACTATTTGTTATAATTGTCTCAATTAAAATTATAATTAGGATAAATTTCACTTTTCCCTACCTGAACTTTAGGCCTTGTTATAAAATATCCTCCGAACTTCAATTTATAACTTTCTTTCCCCTTAAATTTTGAAACATTTACAGATTTCCCTCCTTAGTTGAAATTTTGACGTCAAAATTCACATGAAACTTGTTGGCAGAATGAGTTGGGGGTATAAAATATGAAATTACAAAGTTACCCTTATAATTAGATAAAATAAATAAATTTTTGGGACTGATTGTCATTTTTTCTCATGCTACTCTCTTATGTTAATCTTTGTAATTTCACATTTAATAAGAATAGTGAGTGTCGTATGTGCTATCAATGAGTACCATGTGTATTGTCAATGAGTGCCACTTTATAATTTCATATTTAATACTGTTGTGAAGTGCGTTTTCCTGTAAAAAAATTTAACTAAAGGCGAAAGTCTATAAATGTTTCAAAGAATGTTACAAATTAATTTATAACTTTTTGGAGATCCTTTGATTCTCATCATTTTTTTATTAGTAAAAACTCATCACTTTTATTTAGCAAAAACCTAATTTTCCCCTTCAAACCGTGCCTTGGTCCATGGTGCATAACTGGTTGTGATTCCACAGCTAGAAGAGGCAAATCCCACAACGGAATACTGAATAAATTGTAAGATGTTCTATAGAAAACAAGTGATTAGAAGGCAATTTTTTTTATTAATGAACCCTGTTTTAATTCTATATTTCTCCCTTGTTTTTCTCTGTTTAACAAAACGTTTTATTTTTCGTTAATTTTTTTTTATGTTAATCTCAATAAGAAAACATAAACATGTGGGGGTGTTTGGTGGAAGAGTTTGAGTTGGGATTTTTAAGTTTAGATTGAGTTAAGTTAAGTTGAGTTTAAAAGTTGAGTGTTTGGTAAAAAGTTTGAGTTGAAAAGTTTAACTTGAGTTGAGTATTTGGTAAAAAGTTTGAGTTGAAAAGTTAAAAAAAAAAAAAAAAAAACAAGGGCCCTATTTGGATGTTAAAAATCCGATCTTAACAAATTTTTTATTTTATTTAACATTCTAGTGTAGTTTTTAGTGAGGAAAAATGGAAAAAATTAGAATACGCTCAATTAATAACACCAATCAACTTGAGACATCAATAGCTTTTGTAAAATTTCTTACATAGCCATAAAATACACCAACAAAAAGTACCTAGTTGGTCAGTAAAAGTTGATAAAAACAAATTAACATTTAAATTCATAATCTGGCTCAACTAGATACAACTGAGCTTGCTTTCACATGGATTTATACCATGGAGATGATTGATATCTTTCCCACATATCATCAGATATCATATCTCTCATCTGATTCATTGCACCTCTACTCGAGCCATGTTGCTGCGTTCCTGTACTTGGGCCAGTATCATCGATCCCGTCGTCAAACACGTAATCCGCGTTAATATCGACGTTTCTCCCTACAGGCACACAATCTGCTGCATACTCTTCAAGAAAGGGATCCCCAACCTGCACCATCCTTATGAAATTATACACAACCACACACGCCACGGGGATCATTACTTGTTTCTCCATTGGATAGCTGTTGATGCCTTTAAGTATTTTAAATCTTGCCTTCCATACACCAAATGTTCGCTCTATACAATTCCGCAGCGATGAATGTGTGTAGTTAAAAACTTCCCGGCGGTTGCCTAGCCCGGCACGACGTCTTCGATATTCCGGTAAATGATACGTCTCTCATCGATATGGGCTAAGGAAACAATCCTTATTGGCGTAACCCGAATCTGCTAAGTAATATTTTCCTACAAAATAAACATCGCAATATGAAGTAAATGTTCAATATTTTTTAACTAATTATTATATGTAAATACTGCTATAATTTGATAATTATGCTTACCTGGTGCAGGTATTGGGAAACCATAGAATGCTATTGCCTCGTCCAACATTCTGGCATCATGGCTAGATCCCTCATATCCAGCCAACATATATGTGAATTTCATGTCAAACGAACAGGCTGCTAATACATTATGCGAGTGAAACCCTTTGCGATTAATCCAAGCATCAGCATTTTCGCGCCGGGGGACACATGGGACGTGTGTGCCATCTATAGCGCCAATACAAACCTGCATAAAACATTTGACTATTTAATATGCGTTCCATCATTAACAATAAGAGATTTCTATTAAAGCTATTTCGTACGATAATGTGCTTAGATTACATCGATAACGTATATCAAACCATGACCTATATTTGTCCGAATTCTCCAGAATCAAATGTTGAACTGTTGTGTAGTCGGGTGGTCTTATGAAATCGTCCTTTAACGCACAAATAACCTGCAACACTTTAAAGAACCAACGAGACGTTGTCTCTCTAGAATGCTGGAATAAATACGAAATGTGTCGATTTGTAGCGCCTTGTGCACATATGGATAAAAAAATGAACAACTGCTCGTTCACATTCATATTACACGTTGGTGTCAATAATTCCCGGCTACCTAATAGGTGACTCAGTGATCTGAAAGTTTTTGATTTCATACTGATCAATCCTTGAATTATTTCTTCATGGCCATTTAATATCTCTTCCACACGCATGCTGCCAGTTAGGCTTGAATTATGCATGGGTTGTGGAGCTCTTCGCCTATTACGCCTTTTAGCTATCGCAGCTACCATTGCCTTCACAAATATAAATGTCATTGTCGCTATACTCGTTTTCTGAGTATACGGCATCTTCTTACTGGTCGAATGCGGAACTACACTCATTCATTTTGAGAATAGATTACGATCTGCTCTATAATTTAAGGTTTACATGGTATGAAGTAAATGTTAGTCAATTTGGTATTAAATAAAATACACGAAATAATGTCACACTACGATCAAATATTCGTTTCAAGTTGGTGAATGTCTAAATATTTCCCCAATTCCGGTACGAAACATGGTTAACGTAATTGACAAATGCAGCTATGTAAAAACATAAAATTTCGCTGTCAACATGCTCAACGTAATTGAGAAGCATGAATGAAATAAAGCAATAAACACAGTCCAGTCAGAAGAATAATGCCAAATCTATCCCTAAGAATTATAAAGAAAAAAAATTTCATAAAAATGAGAAAATCAATCGACCGGGGGTCGCTAGGACTGAACAACAGATGCAATAATTTCCCGCCTATCGACATCGGGCAGCTGGTGTAAGGTACGTTGGAGACGTGGATGAACATCGAAGTAGTACCACATTATCGTCCGCTGATTGGGTGGAATACCCATCTCTGTCATAATATTCATACAGATCAGCATGTGATCCGTGCGACTTGATTGCTCGTTACTTGTTACGGATGGCGATCGGCCACGAAAATGGGTGACAATTTCCTGCATTGCCATGAATGTCATCTCATCCGTGTCGTCTCTTTGCTTCCTCTTCCCAGAACTGCCCTAGACCGCGACGGACCTGCATCGGCACCCGATCTTATGTTGTTCAAATGCCGCGCACCGGGGGTTGGCATTACATCCTCTTCTATTACCGGCCGGTATGCTGAGTTATCCATTGAAGCTTCAAAGTCGAAGTATGATGGACTTTCATCTGGCATCGTTACGGACCCATACGCTAAGGAACCTGCAGCATGATTTTTCTCGAAAACATTATAATATAGCTCTTTGTTGCGAAGTTCCTCGTGCCTGAGATGTTTGCACTCCTTATAAACCTGCATATGAAATTTTATCATCATACAATTCTAAACATGGTGTGATAAAACATAATAACGTAAGTCCATATATTAGACAACACGATTACTTGAATAAAGCTCTGCCACGCATCGTCAGAGCATATGACTCGATCCGTCGACGGATCGTACCCTAAGCCTGTCCGAGTTTGCAACACCTTCCAGCCCCTATAAATTTTCTTCATCCTCTCCTTCTTTTGAGATAATGTTGATCCAAAGGCAGGTACTCCTCCAAACTCAGCATTAAACTTTGCGGCCCAAATATCGAGGATTGCTAAAATGGGTTGTTTACCGCCAGTGGTAGCCATGTAATCATCAAGTTTTTCTAGGAATTTTTTTTCTTTCACGGGACCCCAAACGTACGTCTCACCCGATGCTTTTCGCAGCATTTCCTTAAGAAAGCGATAACCAAAACATAAAGAAAGACTTAACAAACACACAAAATTGCGAAGGCATATGAGTTGGCTCAGTATAAATCGGTTGACATATTTGATCTGAGGCATGTCAAGCACCCGATACATATACAGCTACCATGGCATATAAACCATGGGTTAGGGGCAAAATAGGTTTATGCCAAGCATAACATTCAATTAAACCCCGTAACAACAAACATGTGCTTATATACATGTAACTGACATTAAATATCGGATAACTAACTCACTAGTCAGATTATATTACAAGATATGTAAATTTGCTGTATACATCATCGCCAACTTGGGATGAAAGTGGAACAGGTGACAAAATGGGAAGCTAGGAACATTACACATGGTACAGCCGAACCCAGAACAGGCCCAATTAAGAAAACTGACCATTTTCTCACCCTAAACAGAATATAGAAATGTCAAACAATCACAAATGCAACCCATAGCAGTTTCAAAGCATCAAATTAGAACAATGGTGACAAAATGGGAAGCTAGGAACACCAAACATGGTTTAGCCGAACCCAAAACAGGCCCAATGAAGAAAACTGACCACTTTCTCACCCTAAACAGAATATATGAATGTCAAACAATCATAAATGCAACCCATAGCAGTTTCAAAGCATCAAATTAGATCAATGGTGACAAAATGGGAAGCTAGGAACACCAAACATGGTTTAGCCGAACCCAAAACAGGCCTAATGAAGAAAACTGACCACTTTCTCACCCTAAACAGAATATAGGAATGTCAAACAATCACAAATGCAACACAAACCCAGTTTCAAACCTCCAACTTACATCAATGGTGAGAAAATGTGGTTTACGAACACCACACATGCTTCAGCCGAACCCAAAACACACAAATATGAGATTGAATACAAAATAAACAGATCAATAACACCAATGAACAGGAGTTTGCATTTCAGAAATTGGGGATGAAATACATACTAGGCTTACGGAATTCGAATCGGAGGATGAGTATAAAGTGGAAGACGTCGGATTAGGGCAGGATTTAACGCCTCGCCGACAAGATCCCCGAACTCGAAAATAGTGGGTAATCAACCCAAAGGTTCGTGTTCGGTTCGATATCCCCAACCGGCGCCGCATCTGCTTCAGTGGGGGTGGGCGAAACCAAAAGGTAAAGCATATAGGCTTACCTCGGGGAGAGGAACGACGAGCAGTCAATGGATCTCCTGCTAAGCAGCAGATGGTTGTGGGGATGGGGGTCAGAGGCTACAGAGAAGCTGACAGCAGCACATGGGAGCCGATGGGGAGGAACACGAGAGGGATGAACAGGAGCCTGGGCACGCGTGAGCATCAGAGTTGCAGGAATCATTGGTTGCACAGTAATCTCCATTGGGTTTACTGTGCAACGGTTCAAAGGTCAATTCAAGTTGGACTGATATACCAAACGGCATGAGTTTCACTTGAACTCAAAAAACCAAGCTTGAACTGGTGTGTCAAACGACACCATAATCTAGCAACCAAAAAAAAGGTTTAAATTGCAATGGTTTCACATAATAAAAAAACTGAAAGATGCCCAGTCATAAATAAATCTCGGTAAACTAAACTTGCATAAAAATCTACTTTGCAAGATTCTTGTTTGTTGGGATTATAGCTTTTGAGCTGTTTTCAAATCTCCAGTCAAACGTGTAATTTGGACCAAAAATAAAAATAAAAACATGAAAAAAGGAATGAGTATGGAAAAAGAGAGCCTTTTTGTTTTTTTGTTTTTTTTTAACACAAAAGTCATTGCTCTAACATTAAAAAAAAAAAAAAAAAAAATCATTGCTCTAAGGTTGAAACTACAGTTGCAAAAACTCTCCTTTCTTTCTTGATCTGTTTTCAATATTATAGATATTTGAAGAGCAAAAAGCTATTTTCTCCACGGTCACAACAACTGGCGTAGGCATTTTATTCTCTTTCCCAAGGTATCTTTTTCTTTTCTCTTCCCCACCCGCACAAGAAAACATTGGTTTTCATGTTGTTTCAGATTAATGTCCAAATGGGATGTGGAAATGCCTTATATTTTGCCTAAATCATTGGGGAGCTAAAGTAGTACTCTAAATCATTTTGTTTTTTGTTTTGTTTTGGGTTACTGAAGTCTGGTTTTGATGAAAACTATAATTTTCAGATTGTTTTGGCAGAGTCAAGCTTCTTGTTTGTTATGCTGTTAGTTTCAACTCTTTTTTGCATGTATACAATCTTAATGTTTTCGCTAAAATTTTTTGCTACGATATTAGATTTTCATTTGGTTTGTTTTCAGTTAATTAGATGGTATTTGACCTCTTACCCAAAAAAAAAAAAAAAAAAAAAAAAAAATCTTCTTTTGTAACAAACATAAAGCTTCAGATAACAGCTTTAAACATGTACAAAAAAAAAAAAGGAGAAATAAAAAAAAAACTACTGTTGAACTGACTATTTCTTTCTGATGTTTTCCATACAGAGGTTTCTTCGATCTATGAACTGAGTAGTTGTGCAATATTCCCTTCATTCAAAGCTATCTCGTTTCCGTTGCAATTAGTATTAGCGTTTTCTCTTGATTCTCCGAAGGTACCGTTTTCTTTCTTTTCCTGCACTTTCTGATCTTTCTTTCTTTCTTTCTTTCTTTTTTGTTTATGCTCGAAATTCCTACTACATATTTAAAGTATTCTTACTTCTTTGTTATTTTTCTGCAGAATTTTCCTTCTTCGATCTCTTACTACTTTCTCTCTGAAGATTAGAAACCATGGCTGCCGAAATGGTTGGAGGAGCTCTTCTCTCCAGCTTCCTTAATGTCCTCTTCGACCGGATGGCCACGAAAGAGGTTGTCGACTTATTTCGAGGAAAGAAAGTCGTTGCTGATCTGCTTGCTGAGTTGAAGATCAGGTTGCTGTCAGCTAATTCACTGCTGAATGATGCTGAGGAGAAGCAATTTCGAGATGTCAACGTCAAGAACTGGCTTGAAGAGCTTAAAGGCGTGCTTTACAAAGCCGACCATGTTATGGACAAAATCAACACCGAAGCTTTGCGGCGCAAGGTGGAAGAAGGTGAATCTGCAAGCAACGCAAGTTGGATCTTCAACTTCATGCCAAAGAATGTTGCATTTGAGAACACTGTAAAATCTGAAGTGCAGGAGGTCCTTGACAGGTTAAAGCTTCTTTTAGACCAAAACAATTCCCTTGGTCTGAAAGACGGTGTTCCTGGCAAACAATTACAAATTCGATCATATGCTCCTTTGCTAGAAGAATCTCATGTTTTTGGAAGGAATGCTGAAAGAGAGTCTCTTATAGAGTCCTTATTGTCAAACGAGGACGGTGGGCAGAACGTATCTGTGATTCCTATAGTGGGCTTGGGCGGTATCGGCAAAACCACTCTTGCTCAGCTCGTTTATTATGATGGCAAGGTCCAAGAACATTTTGAATCGAAAGTGTGGGTGACTGTAACAGAAGAATTCGATGTTTTCAAAATAATGAGAGTAATTCTGAAGACCATCACTTCGAAAGAATGTGACATGGCGGACATGCAACAGCTTCAAAGTGCGTTGAAGAATGCTTTGATGGGAAAGAGATTTCTTATTGTTCTCGATGACGTTTGGAATGAGAATTTTAACTTGTGGGATCCTTTAACAAGCCTGTTTGAATTTGGAGCGAATGGAAGTAAAATCATTGTCACGACACGCAGTACAATTGTTGCATCAAAGATGGGAACTGCTGGGGCTTATAATTTGCAAACAATCTCTGATGCTGATAGTTGGAAATTGTTTGCAAAACACGTACTTTTTGACAAGCTAGATGTTGGTGTGCAATCTGATTTGCAAAAAATTGGATTTGAAATTGTCAAAAAGTGCAAGGGTCTTCCTTTAGCAGTAAAATCAATCGCAGGCCTTTTGCGTTCTGTGTCAGATATAGAAGAATGGAGAAGGGTACTGCAATGTGATGTATGGGAGTTGCAATTTGAAGAAAATCAGAAGCATGGAATTCCTCCAGCTCTATGGTTGAGTTACCGTTTTTTACCTCAACAACTGAAGCGATGTTTTGCTTACTGCTCAATATTCCCCAAAGATTATGAGTTCTATGAAGTTGATAAAGAAAGATTAATCTTGCTATGGATGGCAGAAGGACTTTTGCATGCAAAAGGAAAAACGATGGAAGATGTTGGAAAAGACTACTTCAATGCTCTAACATCAAGGTCATTCTTTCAACAATCAAGTAGAGATGGAAAATCAATACTCCATATGCACGATCTTGTGCATGATTTATCTATCCGTATGTCAGGTGAGTTTTATTGTATACAAGATGATATCAATTGTTTGCCTGGGTGCTGCACAAGAAACATTTATCATCTATCATATAGTAAGAAACTTAGAAACCCAAAAAATTTAGAGGACCTGACCCAAACAAAGTGTATCCGTACTTTCCTAGCTTTACCGCTCTCCTATTGTTATGATTATAACCCAACATTGATGCTGAAGAGCCTTCATGAAGTCTTTCAAAGAGATGGGAATTGCTTACGGGTGTTTTCTTTGTCCCAATCTTCCATCAAGGAGTTGCCTAATTCAATTGAAAATCTAAAACATATGAGATACTTGGACTTATCTGATACGAATCTCAAAGAACTACCAAGTTCAGTTTGTACACTGTATAATTTGCAAACGCTGATTTTGTCGAGTTGCGAAAAAATCGAACTATTGCCGATCAACTTGTGCAGATTAATCAACTTGCATCATCTTTTGATTAGGGGCACCGCTTTAAAAGAGATGCCGCCCCAGATGTGCAACTTGACAAACCTACAGACCTTAAGTGATTTTGTTTTGAGCAAAAACAGTGGCTCCAGGATCAAAGAGTTAGGAGCATTGAAGCTTTTGGGTGGCAGCCTTCGTATTTCTGGGCTCGAAAATGTGGTGGATGTTGGGGATGTTTTAGAAGCTGATTTGAAGAAGAAAGAATGTCTTACAGAGCTTATCTTGGAATGGAATGGCGGTGAAGCTGATGAAGCATCAAAAGAAAGGGAACTACTTAATGCACTTGAACCCCATTGGAAGCTGAAGAAGCTCAGTATCGAAGGTTACAGAGGTACAATATTCCCAGATTGGGTGGCAAATCAGTCGTTTGGTGACATGGTTGAAGTTCATTTAAAAGATTGTCGAAACTGTTGCTTGTTGCCACCATTTAAGCAGCTACCTTCTCTGAGAGAGCTTGATATTAGTGGAATGTACGTGTCAGGGATAGGAAATGAGTGCGCTGGTGCTTCCTTGAATGATATGTATGCATTGGAGAGGTGGCCTACTGGAGCTAACCAAGAAGGCAGGTTTTACCCTTGTCTCAAGCAGATTTATCTAAGTAACTGTGATAAACTAAATGTGGGATTGCCAGCTGGTTGTCTTCCATCCTTGGAAGGAATTGAAATTTGGAATTGCAAAGAAATGGTGGGTGTATTTCCAGCAAGTCAAGAGATTGACATCGCTTATCCGTCCCTTGAGTCCATTAAGCTATGGAACTGTGAGAAAGTGGAGTCATTTTCAGAAACGGGCTTGCCCTCTCCTAATTTAAAACTTCTTTATATTTGGTCCTGCGAAAAGCTCATTGCAAACCGCAAGAACTGGAATCTCCAAAGACTCTCCAATCTTCAAAGCTTATGGCTCAATGGATGTGAAGAATTGGGAGTGAATTCGTTTCCTGAGGAAAGACTGCTTCCATCTACTTTGACTTCAATCACAATCAGTCTGTTTAGAAACCTAAAAGCACTAAATGGCAAAGGCTTTCAGCACCTCACCTCCCTTCAACATTTAAACATCGATTTTTGTGGAAAAGTAGAGGACTTGCCAGAAGAAGGGCTGCCCCTTTCTCTTTCCACCTTGACTATTGGAGGATGTCCTTTGCTAAGTGAACGGTGCCGGAGAGAAACAGGGGAAGATTGGCCCAAGATTCAACACATCCCCACAATTTATATCGATGGCAGAAAAATATGAGAGAAAGAGAAATCGGAGGATGTCCTGTGAAGAGAAACTGAAACCAACAGGCTTTTCAAACTTTCCAACCCAGGTATTTTTACTCTGCTTACGGCTTATCCATTATAAATAAATACTGAAGTAAATCGATTTGAAACCAATTTTTCTTATCTAGTTACTTACTCTGCTTTTAACATTCACCCATTTTACTTTTGTTTCTTTTTCAGTAAATAATATCCCATTTTCAGAATAAAACGACCCATATATATGTATATACACACATATACGTATATATATATATTCACACACACACACGTATAAGTATACATAAATAGTAGGACTAAACAAATTGTCAATGTTTCACTTGTGCTGTTGCTGTCCCAAATATCAAGTTTATTCATAATTTGCTTTCTACTTCAATTAACTTCTTCAGGTAGAACCAGAAGTTTTGTTGCGAATCAAAACTTTATTGTGGTACTTCTACCTAATGAGCTTCACCGAGGTACTTAGCAAATGTATAATTTGTTATTCCGCCATTTTGATCATCATCTAATTTTTAGTACTTATTTTCCTGCCTGGTTAAACTGTTGGTAGCTGTTGGAAAAGAGGAGGTTTCGGTAACTATTGCCGAAATCAAGGATTCTTTATTAGCTGTAAATTTGCATTGTATTGTAATTAGGCTAGTAGTCAATTATGTAAATTAGGAAACTTCTTAGGACAGCTAGTGATTGTAAATTAGTTTCCTGTTTTTATTCTTTCCTTTTCTGTTATTCTTGTATTCTCTTCTATAAAAGAGAAACCGTGTATCTTTGTAAACTAAGGGAGAAAATACAGAAAACCTTTCACCATTCTCTGTCTTTCTTATATGGTATCAGAGCCAGCCCTAAAAAACCCTAATCATGTCCGAAGTTTCTTCTGTAACTTCGCCCACTGCAACCCAGCCAGCCAACTCTACACACCCTGCAACTCAACCCGATTCTCACTCTGTTCAGATCACCAATATTCGCCTTAATGGTGATAATTTTTTACGGTGGTCTCAATCAGTCCGGATGTACATCAGAGGACGCGGTAAGATTGGGTATCTGATAGGGGATAAACCAGCGCCAGCACCAGAGGATCCAACGTACATGACCTGGGATGCAGAAAACTCAATGGTGATGACTTGGTTGGTGAACTCCATGGAGGAGGATATCAGCTCCAACTACTTATGTTACTCCACGGCCAAAGAACTTTGGGACAACGTGAATCAGATGTACTCTGATTTGGGAAATCAGTCTCAAGTCTATGAATTGACTTTAAAACTTGGTGATATTCGGCAGGGAGAAGATTCGGTCACCAAGTATTTCAATTCCTTGAAGCGTCTTTGGCAAGACTTGGACCTATTCAGCGATCATGAATGGAAATCTGTTGAAGATGCTAGCCTCTATAAACGGATTGTGGAGGATCATCGTATTTATAAATATCTTGCAGGGCTTAATGTGGAATTTGATGAAGTCCGCGGTAGGATAATTGGCAGGACTCCACTTCCTTCGATTGCGGAAGTGTTTGCTGAGGTCCGAAGGGAGGAGAGTCGCAGACATGTGATGTTGGGGAAGAAAACACCTGGAGGACCTTTGGAGACTTCTGCGCTCTTTGTTTCAGAGGCTGTTGCCAACAAAGCAATCAGCTTTCAGCCCAAAACTGGCGAAAGACCGCGGGTCTGGTGCGACTACTGCAATAAACCGCGCCATACTAGGGAGAATTGCTGGAAACTCCACGGCAAACCAGCACACTTGAAGAATGGGAAGCCAGGTGACAGAAGCAGCCAGGTTGCCGCCACTGCCAATGAAGCTAAGACAAGTCCCTTTAGCAAGAAGCAGATGGATTACCTTCTAAAGCTGCTAAAATCCAATCCTCATCGGGTATTCCTAGTGTTTCTCTTGCACAAACAGGTGGTGCACTTCACACTCTTTCTTTTTGTCAAAATCCCGTTCCATGGATAATAGATTTTGGAGCATCTGATCATATGACCAACCTGTCCAATTTATTTAGCACTTATTCACCATGTTCTGGTTTTGAAAAAATTAGAATAGCAGATGGTAGTTTTTCATCCATTGCAGGAAAAGAGTTGATAAAAATCTCGGAGACTATAGACCTTAAGTCAGTTCTCCATGTTCCAAAATTAGCCTGTAACCTTTTGTCTGTGAGTAAATTAACTAGAGAATCTAATTGTTGTGTTGTTTTCTATGATTCCCATTGTGAATTTCAGGACCGGAACTCGAGGAAGAAGATTGGTAGTGCTAAGATGGTAGATGGACTTTACTATTTTGATGGTGATTTCTCCAGCAATAAATAGGCTCAGGGCCTCAGTAGTGTTAGTTCTAATTCTGTTTATGAACAAATAATGCTTTGGCACTTAAGACTTGGCCATTCTAGTTTTCCATATCTTAAACATTTGTTTCCTACTTTATTTAAGGGTTTGGAGTGTTCATCTTTTTACTGTGAAAGTTGTTTCTTGTCTAAGAGTCATCGCACTACTTATTTGCCAAAACTTTATAAACCTTCGAAACCATTTTACTTAATACATAGTGATGTTTGGGGACCTTCACGAATAACTACTCTCTCTAAGAAAAAATGGTTTGTTACCTTTATTGATGATCACACTCGGCTATGTTGGGTTTATTTGATGAATGAAAAATCTGAGGTTGAAAATTTGTTTAAGAACTTTTATACTATGGTAGAAACTCAGTTTCAAGAAAAAATTAGTATTTTACATACTGATAATGGAACCGAGTATTTTAATGAATTTCTAGGTGATTTTTTAAGGGAAAAGGGTATTCACCATCAGTCTACTTGTGTGGATACTCCTCAACAAAACGGAATTGCCGAAAGAAAAAATAAACACTTACTTGAAGTGGCTCGTGCTATGATGTTTTCAATGAATGTTCCTAAATATCTTTGGGGAGATGTTATTTTGACAGCTTCCTATTTGATTAATAGAATGCCAACACGAGTCTTAAACTACAGCACGCCATTAGAATTTTTTAAAAAACTTTTTCCTTTCTCTTGGCTATTCTCTGATTTACCTTTAAAAATATTTGGCTGCATTGTTTTTGTTCATATACCCAACAATACTCAGTCTAAGCTTGATCCTCGGGCTGTTAAATGTGTTTTCATAGGATATGCTCCTAATCAGAAGGGGTATAAGTGTTACAATCCCCAAACTACGAAAATTTATGTAAATATGGATGTCAATTTTCTTGAACAAAAATCGTACTTTCAGAAAAATTCTCTTCAAGGGGAGAATGAGGTGATAGAAGAAAATTTTTGGGACTTAAATCCTACTCCTTTACCAAATATGATTTTGACTACTTCACCTCGTTCTTCTTCCCATCCTATTGTCACTCCAGACACTGACACTCATTTTGATAAAAACAATCCTAGTCATACAGAGCCAAGCATTACTGTATCTAAAACAGGGGGAGAAACACTACAACCGGGTGTAGAACCACCTAATACTGAGCTTCTGGTTTATACTCGGAGAAAACTTCATCCTAAGAGTCAAAGCAAACCTATTTCTCTTGGCATTGATCAATATCAACCCTCGGGAACTGGACCTACAAAGATCACAGGTAATTCCAAACCCAACTCATTTTCTTCAGTTCCTTCAGTTCTACCCAATCTAGAACCATCAGATCTTGACATCCCTATAGCAGTTAGGAAAGGTACCCGAACATGCATCAAATATCCCATAGCCAAATACTTATCTTATGAAAAATTGTCTCACACTTATAGGGCTTTCACCTCAAAAATTTCAAACCTGTTTGTTCCTAGAAATATTCAGGAAGCACTTGATGATCCGAATTGGAAATTAGCAGTAATGGAAGAGATGAATGCTCTGAGAAAAAGTGGTACTTGGGAGTTAGTTGACCTACCTAAGGAGAAGAAAACAATAGGTTGCAAGTGGGTCTTTACGGTCAAATGTAAAGCTGATGGTAGTATAGAAAGATACAAGGCTAGACTAGTAGCAAAAGGGTTCACCCAAACCTATGGGATTGATTATCAAGAAACTTTCACTCCTGTAGCTAAGATAAATTCAATCAGAGTCTTACTATCTCTAGTTGTGAATTTCAACTGGTCATTACACTAGTTAGATGTGAAAAATACTTTCTTGAATGGTGATTTAGAGGAAGAGGTTTTTATGGATCTACCACCTGGGTTTGAAGGAAAATTGGGGCTGAAGAAAGTCTGCAGACTAAAGAAATCTTTATATGGTCTTAAACAGTCTCCTAGAGCTTGGTTCGAGAGGTTTGGGAAAGCTGTGAAGAGCTATGGCTACCGTCAGAGTCAAGCTGATCATACCATGTTTCACAGGCATAGTAGAGAAGGCAAGGTTGCTATCTTAATTGTCTATGTGGATGATAGTGAAGAACTAAAGAGACTAAAGAAGAGACTTGCAGCTGACTTCGAGATCAAGGATTTGGGTGCATTGAAGTATTTTCTCGGAATGGAGTTTGCCAGATCTAAAGAAGGTATTTTTGTAAACCAACGTATATATGTTATTGATTTACTTGGTGAGACAGGCCTGCTAGGATGTAAACCAGCCGAGACGCCTATTGAACCCAACCTTAAACTCCAGCCATCTAAAGCTGAAGAAGTCCTAAATAAAGAGCGGTATCAACGACTCGTTGGAAGACTGATCTATTTGTCACATACACGGCCAGATATAACTTTTGCTGTTAGCATGGTTAGTCAGTTTATGCACTCACCTGGACCAGAACATTTTGATGCAGTCTATAGGATTCTCAGGTACCTTAAGGGGAATCCAGGTAGAGGGTTGCTGTTTAAAAATTATGGGCATTTGCAAGTAGAAGCATACACTGATGCAGATTGGGCTGGAAGTATCACAGATAGGCGGTCAACTTCAGGATACTGCACCTTCGTTGGAGGTAATTTGGTCACCTGGCGAAGTAAGAAACAAAATGTGGTAGCAAGAAACAGTGCGGAAGCCGAATTTAGATCAGTTGCTCATGGAATTTGTGAGGTATTGTGGATTAAGAGACTTTTGGAGGAGTTAAAGATCTCTAATCAATTGCCTATGAGAGTTTACTGCGATAATAAAGCTGCTATTTCAATTGCTCACAATTCAGTACTACACGATAGGACTAAGCATGTGGAGATAGAAAAACACTTTATCAAGGAAAAGCTTGATGAAGGTTTGATCTGTATGCCATACATGCCTACTACTGAACAAGTTGCAAATGTACTTTACCAAGGGACTTCCTACAAGACAGTATGACAAGCTAATTGGCAAGCTGGGTATGAAGGATATCTTCAAACCAGCTTGAGGGGGAGTGTTGGAAAAGAGGAGGTTTCGGTAACTATTGCCGAAATCAAGGATTCTTTATTAGCTGTAAATTTGCATTGTATTGTAATTAGGCTATTAGTTAATTATCTAAATTAGGAAACTTCCTAGGACAGCTAGTGATTGTAAATTAGTTTCCTGTTTTTTATTCTTTCCTTTTCTGTTATTCTTGTATTCTCTTCTATAAAAGAGAAACCGTGTATCTTTGTAAACTAAGAGAGAAAATACAGAAAACCTTTCACCATTCTCTGTCTTTCTTATGCAAGAATTCTTTACGAAAAAAATATTTCAGATTACTGGTTTTGGGCTAGAATTTAAAATATATATGTGTCTAAGTACATTAAAATGGTATGTCGGTCTAACCACATAAGTACTGAACAATCTGTTACACTCTGTAATTACATAAAATACTGAGCTATGAACTTGTTATTTGTTTTTCACTTCTTGAATCCCTCAATCTAATTGTGTTTGTTGCACTGTTATGTGCTCTTGGCCTACCTATTTATCTTATTTAAAAGTTTGTGGCGGTTTCTCTTGTGCAGGATGTGGGGATGAAGATGGCTGGAGATTTCACAACTTAGATAGTGAAATTCTGTTTGTTTCTTATCGGCAATATGGAGCAACCAATGTAGATAGTCAACACGGTTGCATGAGCAATTTCCTGCAATAATCCACCTGAGAAGTTGATTGTTTATCCGTGTGCAATTATCCACTTGAACCAGAGTCCTACTTTGCAAAGCACTCTTGTATGAAAGATGGCATTTTTGTCACAGTAGTCGGCGACAAACTTTTAATTATAAACCAGAGGTCTACTCTTCTTCACCTTGGACCGCTTTCAAATATAAACCGAATAATCCCCTCCTGATCCCTTTGAAGGTAAGCTCGTTTCCTATTTGAGTTCTTTCTTGTGACTGTTAAAAGCTAAAACTTTTGAGTTGATCTTTCAAAGAAGTAATTTTTCTTTTTTTAACTTGTTCAGTATTTTAATTTGGGGATCAAGAAGCCTTGCCTGGTTTTGAAGTTGAAGGCTTTAGAAGAGTTGATTTTGAAGATTGTCCTTCCGGCCTACAGTACTTCCAGTGCATTTTCCAATTTCGATTTGGTTGTGAAGATGGCTGGAGATTTCACAACTTTTTGTCAGAAGACCAAACTATTGTCTTAAATCATATGGAGATTGTGGAATTCCGTTTGTTTCTTTTCGGCAATATGGAGCAACCAACTTAGGTAGTCAACACGGTTTCATCAGCAATGTCCTGCAAATATCCACTCGAGAAGTTGATTGTTTAGCAATTATCCACTTGAAACAGAGGCCTACTTTGCAAAGCACTCTTATGTGAAAGATGGAATTTTTATCACAGTAGTTGACGACAAAGGTAATTGTCTGTAAGAACCTGACTTTGTTTAACTATTTTCTTTTTCTTCACTTTAGTTTCATTTGTCCCGTTTTTTGTGTCTTATTTCTTCCCCACGTTTAACCAGCGAAAGGCGCACCCACTAGGAAAGCAATCCGGTCTCAAAAGAAAAAGCCACGAGTTTCACCTGTGAGTTTGCTTTATTAAAATCAATCGTCTTCTAGCCGTCTTCCATAGCGAAAAACAAAAATGTAATGCTTTTAAGAGCTACTCATCCAGGCAAGTCTTAGTAATGTTGGTTTTGTTATTATAGTTGGGGAACTTTGTTTATATTTTCGTTCCCACAAATGCAGACGGCATAGCGGAAGCTCTGAGTTGGGATTAGAAGATGATTTTCATTGATTTGGAGGTCAGGGGTTTACAAGACTTGATTCTGACGGTTGTGTCATCCTCTTTGTTAACAAGCAAACCATGAATTACTTAGCTTCCATTTGGCTAGCTTTCAGATTTGAATCTAAAGTTTTCATCTCGGTTTTTATCTTTTTTTAAAAAAGTCAATAAAAAATATAACTAGTTTGCGAAAAGTCAACTAATTTCAACACAAAAATTCCATTCCAAACCCGTACATAAAACGCAAGCTTAATCCAGAAAAGAAACAGTTAATGAACACATAGAAAAGCTTTGTTCTTCTTCCTTCTTCTTTTTTATTTTTCAACCCTACTTAACTTTAATCAACATTCACTTTTCCTATAGTGATCTCTTTGAAGAAGTTTGATTACATGCAACAACTAATTTCAATATTATTTATGCTCTTAGTTCAGGAGCTAGGTCTACTCTTCTTCACCTTGGCCCTCTTTTAAATCTGATCCGAATAATCCCTCTCTTGATCCTGTGGTAAGATCCAATTACTCGTGTTTTCATTTTTCTTTTACGCGTGAATGTCTCAAAAATTTTCATGGTTTTGATCCTATTTTCCATCTTTTCCCCTGAGAATTTCGACAATGCCCTTTTTCCTGTTAGATTGGATAACAAGTGGTGTTGATATTTTTGTTTGCACTGCAGAGTGCTGACCACCTTGCAATTGCAACTAAGGCACCAATCGCAGAGATTGATTAACAAACACCAAGTCGACGTGCTTTTATAATGCTTCTGATGATGGCGGTTCGGAGTTCAGATTCTATGCTTTCCAAGATTGAGATATGGTCACATTTCCAATTTGCACAAGATCAGGTTTTGAACCAAAGACCAGGAATAGTTGGCTATCCTTTAAAGATAACCAATTTTTCTATTTGCTATCTTTGTTGTGCCAACTAAAAGTTTTAACTTTTGAGTTGACCTTCCAAAGAAGTAATTTTAAAAAAAAAAAAAACTTGTTCAGTATTTTAATTTGGGGCTGGATTTGGAGTTCGAGTGCATTTTCCAATTTTTGAATTGGTTGTGATATGGGCCTATCAGATACGCGGCATTATAGAAGCGGACAGAGTGGCAAGCTAGTCAAAGAAATCAGGACTTGAGCAAAGTGGCAATTTTGAATTCGAGGGGAATTAGTTATCATCATGTATAAATAGTTTGTTCATTGTAAGCTATTGTTATTTGAGAGTTTCTATTGTCAGATGGCAAATTTAGAAAAAATGGGGTATTCGAGGGAGTACTGGGATCAATTTGTTGCAGTAAAACTCGGGTTTGGGGCGTAGGAAAGTAAGAGACAAAACATATTATACAAGTTATGTGGTTTTAGTGGATTGCTCTCTCTCCGGGACCGGGAGGGCCAAGTGGATGTAGGACACATTGTCCGAACCACTACAAAATTGTTTGTGTCTGCTTCTTGGATGCCTTTTTTTTTTTTTTTTTTTTTGGCTTTCATTTTAATTTGTTTCGTATGTCTGATGCGTTATAAAATTGTGAATTTGGTTCTACAATGTTGATGGTCTTTTTACATTAAGAACCTACAAATTTTTTTTTTTTTTAAGGAAAGAACCTATATTTTAATCATATTGTTTTCTAGTTAACAAAAAAAATCCTTGTTCTTATCAAAATTCTATGGTATGATATGAAAAAAGAAAAATGTCTTATTAATAGAATAAAGCTATATGGAAATACTTCAAAAATTCACCGAATATAATGATGATCTAACTTTCAAAACAATATAATAATATGTCTATATATATATATTGACTACAATTAAGAAATAAAAAATTCCGAACCTGAATTGCACACTCACACATTTACGCATCATAAAAGATTAAAAATAATAATAATAATAATTAAAAAACGTGTTGAACCAGCTGAGTGTAAAAACACATGGTGTGATAGATATGCATCGGTGACAAAGCTGACATTGATTTTGATTTCACATCTGACTTGGAAAAGTTAAACCTATTCTGAGGAATGGGCCATCCAATAGAGCATGAATAATTTAATAAAGCCAAAGAAAAAATAAAATAAAAAGCATTTATGAAAGGAGAAATTGAAAACTGACGTAAAATATGTATGGTCCTTGTTGTTGGGTAGAGCATTCCAGCTGTTTTCCCCAGCAATAAAGTAACTTGGTCATGCTTGTCAGTTTTACCATTCTCTTTGGCTTTATCGTTTCGGGAATTTATGCTTATGCAAACTGTGAAACACTTGTCTCATTTGTAAATAAGGATGTTTGAAAAATTTTTGAGTTTTCAAAAGTTTTTTTTCAAAAATTTATTATTTTATAATTTTTTTAATAAAAAAAATAACATTACACGTATCTTAAAATATATATTTTTCTAATTATTTTTTTTATTAAATATAAAATTTCCAAATAACGTTTTTTTTTTCAAAAGTTTTTATCTTAAATTCATATTTTCAAAGCTTATCTCAACTCCCCTAAAATTGATGAAAGATATAGAAAAAAATATTTTTTCACGTCATTGATATTTGGTTTTATTATTATTTTTTTTTGACTAAATTACACCGGTCTTCTGTAAGAACTTGTTTGGTGACAGGTTTCAATCAACTTCTTGATCAGCTCTTATTGCCATTGTTTTTCTTTGTTTGTGTGCAGATATATGATAAGCCCATGAATAGATCTAAAATTATATATAATTGACGCCGTTGAGCGTCTTTCGTGCAAAAAATTTTATATTTAATTTTTGGTTCTTTAAATTTTTTTTTTCTTGTTTTCAGCCTAATTTTTTTATTTACAATTTAGTCCTTTTTTTGTATTGGTCAACTTTAATTCTTTTAGTTTTTTATCTTTTTTTTTTTAAATTTTTTCATGAGTCTTTTTTTTTAAGATCATTTTTTTATGGGTCTGTTTTTTTTAACTTATTATTTTAATTTTTCCTTTTTTAGATAAATTTTCTCAAATATCTTTAGACTAGTATACTTAAATAGGAGCATAATTTGTGGGCTGAAAGTATGTAAGAAACATGTTCTTTTGCTTTAAAAAGAAAAAAAAATGTTTTTCCTTCCTTATACTTGTATTTTGTTTTCTATTGAACGTCTACAAAAAATTATATTCGCAATTAAGTTTTTTTTTAAATTAAGATAATGACCATATTATTTTTGTAACGATTAATGTTTCAATATGTGAAAATATCAATATAATCATATGATAAAGACTCAATCACTTTAATTACTATGATCTTATAATAAGGATCTTATCATTATATTACATAATCTTAAACGTTAACATCTAATTATAGGTCCGTATTACAATGACTATATTACTTAATGGAAGAACTTCTGCACACCATTTTTTGTCCAGTTCAATATCATATTGATCATGTTATTAAGCCAAAAAAACAAAAAATTACCATACCATATTGACCCCATCCTACGCTATTAACAATAAATACAAATAATTAACAACGTATTCATAAATATGTTAATAAAAATATAATGAGGAAATGTTTTTAGGAATTGTGAATTTCTAATTTTCAGATAAGTAAAATGTGTAACACAATTAATCTGTCTATTTTTAGGATGAAATATGTCTTTTTTCTCCCTCTTAAATTAGATTTAAGGAAAATTTTCTCAACACAATGATTAGTTTCAATTTTTGTTCGGTTTTGCAAATAAATTTTCCTGTAGACATTTTTTTAAAAGTAGACCTTTATCAATATGTAATTTGACCATATATGTAAATAGACCTTTATCAATATTAAATTTGAGTAATGTAATAGTAGATAAATAAATATGGAACAAATTTATAAAAAGTGAAAATTTATATAGAGATTTAAGTTGAATTATTGTAAAATAGTTAAACATACAAATAATTTAAATAATTTCACTTCAATAGTTAGCTAATCAAATAATCATTACACTGAAGTCCAAAAATAACTATGAGAATTATTGTATTATTATTTGTTAATAAAGCTTTCAAATTTTCAGTTTATAATATGAATATATTGTTGTGTATTATAATTAAAGAAGAAATTTAAAAGAAGAAAAGAGTATAAAATATTAACTCCGTAATAAGTAAATTACCTGGAAACCAACCAAATAATGAACTTGGGAACTGAAATATGTACTATTAACCCTTTGCTTGGATCGAAGGTCCAATTCAGAAATTGAAAAAAATTTGCAAAAAAAAAAAATAATAATAATAATAATAAATAAAATTGTTTGCCTCCATTTTTTTTTTATCATTTTCTAATTTAAAAAAAAAATCTTGTTTTTAAATTTATTTTATATAGTACTTTTTTAGTTATTTTATACAGTACTTTTTTGGGGAATTTTTTTTTAAAAATCTTCTCACAAGACACAATTTTAATATTATTTTTTTCTTATTATAAACAACTTTTTATTTTCAAGAAGAAAATTTTTATACATTCAAACATCATCTTATTCTCAAAATAAAAATTTTTTTTATTTAAAACAAAAAATATTTATTTTCAAAAATAAACACTCCATCCAAACAGAATCAACTTGTTCACTCAGATTTTCCCACAAATAATAAAATAAATATACGATTTAAATTCTACATTTACATGTTTGTTTATATTATTATTTAAAAATTTAATCTTAATCGGCAAATAATTATTTCCTAACAAAGATAAAGCCAGAAAAAATAGTGAAGGTGACAATCGTGACCAAGTTTCTCTATTGATGGGAGGAGAACAGATGGAATGCTCTACCCAACAAGGACCATACATAGTACTTTCGTTCTTAATTTCTCTTTCCGTAAATGCCTTTTTTTTTTTTTCGGCTTTATTCAATAATTCATGTACTATTGGATGGAAGGTTTCACTTTTCGAAGTCAGCCAAGATGTGAAAACAAAATCAATGTTCAGCTTTCTCACCGATGAATATATATCACACATGCACGTCTTTTCTTTTACAGTAAGCTGATTAAAAGCTGGATTGCTGCACCTAACAACAAGACCATACATGTCACTTTCGTTTTCAATTTCTCCTTTCATAAATGCTTTTTTTTTTTTTTTTTTTTTTTTTTTCGGCTATTCAATTATTCATGTACTATTGGATGGCCCACCCTCAGAATAGGTTACACTTCTCAAGTCAGACAAGATGTGAAAATAAAATCAATGTTTAAGGGATGTTTGACATTTACACTTATTTTAAATTAAATTATATATTTTTTTTATCATATTTTTTATTTTTTTTAAATTTTTTTTTAATTTTTTTTTTAAAAAGTTAACAAAAATTACTATTTAAACTTAAATTCATCAACTCAATTCAAATTAAACTCATTCATCAAATACCCCCTTAGCTTTCTCACAGTAGAATGTATATCACACATGCATGTCTTTTTACACTGAGCTGATCAAACGCGCGTTTTTTTAATGGATGCATAAGTGCATGAGTGTGTAATTCAGATTTCAAATTTAGATTTTTCAATGTGTAATTATTATAATTATTATATATCACCGATGAATTTAGAATTTTCACTGATGAATATATATCAATGCGTAATTATTATAATATATGCATATATATATATATTTACTGATAGTGCATGATGTTTAACCGTTACATAACATTAATTTCGGTTAATTTTTAATAATTCCGATATAAATTCTGGTAATGACAATTGACATGGACTTTAAAAAAATGACAAAAAAACAATATGATCAAAATATTACAGGTTCTTAATGTAAAAAGACCATCCATATTATAGAACCAAATTAACAAGCCTTTTCTTCTTCTTTTTCCCCCTTTATTTTGATAAATCATTTGAAACTTCCATGCAGAAACTATTCGTTCTCTATGGAAATTTCTATGAAAATACAGACGAGAATTTCTTTGAAAATACAAACGTAATGACGTCACATCAAATGAACTTTTTTTTTTTTTGGGTGAGTACATCAAATGAACATTATGGGATTCACCAATCTGATTTGTGGTGCCTATGAACCTTAGGGAAAGAACTTTTAATATTTGTTATAAAAAATAAATAAAAATAAAAATAAAACTCTTCATTGTTCTAATCTTAATTTTTTATACTAATTTTAAGTTCTTTTTTTAATTATTAATAAAGATGATCACATCAATTAATAATTTAAAAATATATATGTCAATAAAAGACGACAAACTTGAAGCTGATACAAAAATTGAAAAGGGATAAAGCATCGTAATGAAAAACAGAGAGAATAAAATTTCAAATTCCTTTAGCCATTTTCACGTCTGCATCTGATTGTTTGTTGTTTGCAACTTTGCATTTAATAATACTGCTTGGACTTGTTGACAAGAGACCATGGTACTCACTCCTTGTAGCTGTGGATTCTAATTAAACTCGTAAATGGACTGTTGTCCTTAAGTAATGTAGCTGCAGAATCATCTCCCTTTGAAAGCCCTGAACTCCAATTAAAACTCGCCGGTGAATTTACAACGGCTTCTTTCGATACTTCACTCTGCCTTGCCTTGAGCCATGTGTCCCGATGGCAAACGACTTGCATCATTAGCCCAAGAAATTGCATCTTCAATCTGGGGATGCGCCCCGAAAGACGTAAAATAAGAAGAAACACATGAAACTGACAAAAAGAGAGAAAAAGAAATTTGGGTTCCTTCAGAAAATACTAGGTAGCACAGCTGATTTTTATTTTTAAATTTTTTTTTTCGTGTCATTGATATTTAGTTTTTTTTTTTTGGCTAAATTACACTGGTGTTTTCTAAATTTATCAAACATTTATATTTTGTATTTGAAATTTTTAATATTGACAATTCGCAATCTAAACTTATAAATTTATAACAATCAACCCCATTGATAACTATATTTATTTTTTTTTGATAAAAATTAACACTTGATTTGCATATAAATTGTTAGTTAAGAGCACAAAAGCTCTTTTGATTATCAATGTACTTAACCCAAATTATATAGAAAACTAATATAATTAAAATTTTAAATTTTGATAAACCTTAATTAAAAATGTAGACTTTAATACATTAAAATGATTATTTATTCCATTAATTGAAAAATTATTGACATATATCACATGTCAATTTCCTTCAAAAGATTAACATTATTAAATGAGGTAGATTGTTACAAATTTATAAATTCATGGTACGAATTGTCAAAATTAAAATTTCATAATACAAATAAAAATTATGTGATAAGTTTAGACGGCACCTGCGGAAAAATCCTTTTTTTCTAACTCAAAATGCATAAAACATATTTGAGTTTATTTCCCCAAACATGATTTTTTTTTTCTTTCTTTCCTAATCTCACGTCAACTGAAATTTGTTTGTGTCATCTTATTAGAATATGTTCTCTTTTTAATAAATTTGAGTGAAGTCTTTAATTCCTCCTTCTAAATCTATAGTTTTTTTATTTATAAAAAAGCTACAAAAGATAACTAATGGCAATGTCACAGGAAGAAGTCCTAAAAAACGGACAACAAGAAATCTTATGTAGTCGAGTGAGGAAAGTAAGAAAAGAATAAAACTTATTTGAGTTTGTTTTTTCAAATATGAAATTTGTGCTTTCTTTCTTTCCTAATCTCTAGTCACTATACGTTTCAGGGTTCTTTTTTGTATAATTCATTTTCTTACTTATTTTCCCAATCATACTTTCAATATTCTTTATTTATGTTTGATTTATGGGTATATATATATATATATAATTATATTATATACATAATCTTTCTAAATAGAGAATTAGACTTGATTGATATTAGTATTCGAGTTTACAAGTTTTCGAATATAATGAAGTGTTATTGGCCTTTTAACTTAAAATAATTGATTTTTTATTAAACAAATTTTCAAATTAAATTTAATGAGGATATACTTATAAATGAGTTTTCTAGACGTATAGCTATCAATTTTTTTTGTCCAAGTTGTTTTCATATATTTAGTTGGACAAATCCATACGTTTGTCATGTTCCACATATAGAGAACTGCATTCGGTCAAGTAAGCGCATGCATGTCAAATTTTAATACTCTTATTCGTCAAACCCAATGATGTCATACAAATTGACTTTTATGTACTTCTTTGGAAATTTATTGATTTTGTGACATAGAAAAGATATACAATGGGAGCATATTACTAATTAGCTTCTATAAATTTGAGAGGCAATTAGTATAGCCTTTCACTCTCACATGAAAATGAATTTCTTCCCATTAAGCTCTTTATCTTTTGCCCAAATTTTCGTTTCTCTCTTTTCATTTTCAATTGAAGCTTCAGCATACACTCCACAAGACTTCCTAGAGTGCCTTGCTAGTCATGTATCCTACTCTACCTCCCTTTATGAACCCATTTTCTACACTCCAAATGATTCGGCATATTCAAATGTGCTGAATTCATCGATACAAAACGATCGGTTTTCTTCTCGTTCAACCCCGAAGCCATCCGTTATCATCACACCATTTCATGTCTCCCATGTCCAGGCCACGGTTTACTGCGCCAAGAATCACGGCGTACAGATTAGAACCCGAAGTGGTGGCCATGATTATGAGGGCCTTTCATATGTGTCCAACTTTAATGTCCCAAGATATGTCGTGATTGACTTGAGAAACCTAAGCTCGGTTAGCATTGACGTGGAGAGCAAATCGGCTTGGGTTCAATCCGGAGCAACGCTAGGTGAACTTTATTATGCGATCGGTCAGAAAAGTGAAAATCTTGGCTTCCCTGCCGGAAATTGCCACTCTGTGGGCGTTGGTGGACAGTTCGGTGGAGGAGGCTATGGCTATTTAACGCGAATATATGGCCTTTCGGCTGATAATATTCTTGATGCAAAAATAGTCGATGCTGAAGGAAGAATTCTTGACCGGAAATCTATGGGGGAAGATTTGTTTTGGGCCATACGTGGTGGCGGACCGGCAAGCTTTGGAATCGTTGTAGAATGGAAAATTCGACTAGTTCCGGTGCCAAAGACGGTAGCTGTATTTGATGTTTGGAGGAACATGGAACACAATGCCACTAAGACGCTCTTTCACCGGTGGCAACGCCGTGCAGACAAAGTCGATGAGAATTTAACAGTCTACATGACGTTCCAAACGTCTTCGAATGATTCGAAAATTGTGCTACAAGCTAATGTCCGGGGCACGTTCCATGGTGGCGTGGATAAGCTACTTGAGTTGATGAAAGAGGAGTTTCCTGAGTTGGGCTTGCAAGGACAGGAGTGCTCTGAAATGAGATGGGTGGAATCCTTTCTCTTTTTTAATCTATTCAGAAATGGAGAATCCTTGGACGCTCTGCTTAATAGGACATCTAATTTAAATTTGTTATCTTTCAAAGCGAAATCTGATTTTGTGAAAGACCCTATTCCAGATAACGTGGTCGAAACAATGTTGGGAATGTTGTACGAAGAAGACGTAGGAAGAGCAATGATCTATGTATTTCCTTATGGAGGGAAAATGAACGAGATTTCAGAATCCGCAATCCCATTCCCTCACCGTGCGGGAAACCTCTACATGATTCATCACTTCGTGCGATGGGAAGGAGAAGAAGGAGAAGAAGAAGAAGAAAAGCATGTGAGTTGGGTGAGAAGGCTTTACAATTACACGACTCCTTATGTGTCCAAAAATCCTAGGGCTACATATTTCAACTTTAGAGACCTTGACATTGGGACGAATAACCTTATAAATGAGGGTGGCGCCACAAGTATAACACAAGCAAGTATTTGGGGTACAAAGTATTTCAAGAATAATTTCTACAGGTTGATTCAGGTGAAGACTAGAGTTGATCCAACTAATTTCTTTACAAACGAACAAAGCATCCCACCACTCCGTACGAATTGAAAAGGCAATTAGAGATCCTTAACACTGAAATTATGCAGCCATGAGCTTTCTTATTTTGTAATTTTTAAATAAAGTTCTTTTAGGGACCATATCATATTGTACATATATATGTATGAAGTTTAAGATCGTACGCAGCAAAAGCTCTTCCGCTATATGTTTTAGAAATAATTCCCTTAAATTGATGTAGAGTAAGCAAAGAAGAGTAGTTGAAATTAAGATTTTTGTCATTGATTCGGCTTTTCTAGTTTCAGTTGGATGCTTTTGAGATTATTTAATTATTTTAATGCATAATGTTAGGAATACTAATTCTAATATCAATTTTTCTGAATTATAAGAGTTGTTAATTATCTTTAAATTAATGTTAAAATCTTTTAAACAAATACCAATATAAGAATGATAACTCCCATGTCACATCATGTAAATAAAAATTGGGATTAAAATTGGTGAACATAATATCCTTTCTCATGAATTAGTGTCTTCAATCTTTTCATATCCTTTTCTTTTTCTCTTTCTTTTTTTGTTTTTCATTGCTTATTCATAGAGAAGCTCTTCTCTATTAACCAAAAAAATTAAAAAAAAAAAAAAGGTTACAATTAGACGGATCATCAAACACATTGGTATTTATTGATTGAGAACAGGGAATAACTTTCATGCCCATAGATTATTGTAGTTTTCCTGCTTATTGTTCTTTGTATGTTAATATTGTTGTTTTTAAAGGTTCTTGTCGTTTTCATTTTAATGAAGTTTTTCTAGTTGGTTGTCTTTTTGCTGTTGCCGCTTTTATATGTTATATTATAGGTCATTACAGGCTTGTTTGGTAAAAGTTATTGTTGATTGTTTGGTAGAAGTTATTGTTGACTTTCTATGTCTAAAAACTACCTTTTAAAAATGTTGGAATAATTTATTAGAAGAACTTTGTCTGACCAAAAGAGCTTCTAATCTAGTCAGAAAAATGTAGCTTCTCAAAACATACGTCTCTAAAATTTGTAGTAGAGTTTCATTAAAATCTTATATATAATGGGGTTTTTCAAGTGTTTTATTATTAAGTATAGTTATGCTTTTTTCAACTTATCTATTTATTCAATAAATAAATAAACCTTCTATATATTTATCTATATGGTCTTGGACTATAAATAATGATTTTTCTTTCTAATTTGACTATTTGATTCCACTTACTTCTATTATGTAATATTAATTAATACGGTTGGAGTTTTAGTTCTTATTTATAGTGACAATTATATGTCTTATGATCAAGGATATTTGTGATTTTTTTGCATATTTTTTAATGTTTATTAGAACATTTTAAAAACCATTTTGAAGCATTGAGCGCTTTTCAAAATGTGGACCCAACCCGTTAGATTAAAAAGTCACATTTTTTACTTTTCTTTTTCTACTTAATCATCAAAAGTAGAACGAAAATTTTATCAAACATACTCATTTCTCACCTATATTTAAAAGTGCCAATGACTTTTTTGGTAATGGCTTCCTTGCTTGTCATATGATAGCTACGTGGTTACCACGAGTTGCCACATTTTCGTCATGTAGATTTTTATTTTTATTTATTTTAATGTATTTTTTTTTCGCTTTTGTTTTGTTTTATTTGTCTATTTTGCACACATGAAATGCATATCATATAACTAGTTAATTTGAAAAGTAGAATTGATTTTTTACACAACAAAACAATTTCGTCGGCAAAAGTATCCTAAATTTTTTAAATTGACAAAACATTAATCTAATTATTTCCCTTGGGAAAAATCAAGTAGAAACCAAATTTTCCTCTAGAAACCTGTGTTGGCTACTCCTCCATTTATATTTTTTTGGGGAAAAAAAAAATATGCAAAGGAGCTAATAATGATAATTAAAGCAACTTCCAGAAAATAAAATCTAATCTCCTTATATATGCAAAGGAATTAAATAGATCACTCAGTAAATACATTGTCTAGTAAAGCATGAAAGGAAAAACTTGAGTCGGGAAAAAAGAGTAAATTATTTACTCTGCTCTTTAACTACCTGCTAAACTTGTACACCACACTAACAAAACTTTACTTGAAACAGTAGTTTGAATTTAAAGAGCTTATCTAGTCTTAAAAAGAGCGAAATTGTTTAGCAACATTTTACATCCTACAAAGATAGCAATATTTTACTAACGGTAAAATAGTGTGAAAATATAACAAATAGAAAAATCGTACGGTATGGAACAAAATGATGAAAGCAAGCAACAACATCCACGCCGCGTTCGATACACACAAGATCATACCTTGACAGAAGGTAGCTGCCAGTGCCGACACCACCACGCACATTGTGAGAGGTAGAAGGAACATAAAGAACTTGTTCTTCATATGGAGACCACTGATCAGCAGAAGAATGATACTGAGCGACGCGGAGAAGCAAATGCTGTTGTAAACCATGAAAGCGGTGTACAATCCCAAATTGGAACGCGCCTGAATTGATGCTTCATACAACTTAGTTAACAAATCAACTTCAGGTATTATTGCCATTGTTTTTCTTTGTTTGTGTGCAGATATATGGTATGCCCATGATAGATATACTTAAATAGGAGAATAATTTGCGGCCAAATTTATAGGCTTTGTCTTCTGATCTTATCGCACACTTGTAATTTGCCTTTAAATTTTTAATTTTAACAATTTAGTCCTTGTATTTGAAAATCTTTAGCAAATTAGTCACATTGAAAACGATGTTAATTTTTTTAATAAAAATTGGTATGAGTTGCACTTAGGTCGTTAATTAAGAGTACAAAATGATTTTTTTTAAACTCAAATTTACATTTAGAGCCTCGTTTGTCTTCCATCCAATCTCCTTTGTATTTCAGGAACCCGAACCAGTTTCTGGCTTTGCCTTTTGATGATTTGGTTGTTGATTTCTTGTGAACAACGTCATTATGATCTCAGGTTACTGCTGATGGAGTCGAATTTTCCAAACCGTGGTCCTTAAATGTACGCCGGATTACGTCACTGATGAAATCGGTTCCTGGAAAGTGTTCTAGGAGCTCGAAGGTTTTGAGACCTCTATGGTTCACAATATCATATGTTCCTGTTTTTATTCCAGGTATTGATAACAAGTATTTTACAGTCTGTATAGTTAAAGTAAAATTTTAAATTTTCGCTTATATTTTGTGATTCCATTAATGCTAGCGAACATTAGGGAACATTAGCGAACATCATAGTTGTGATGTTCTAATACTTCAAATTACTTTTCTTTTAGAATTTCTTTACTTAAAAAAAGGTGAAAACAACAATAGTTTTTCTTCCTTTAAGATTTTTTATAACATTTGTATCTAACTCTAAAAATAAAAAATACAAAAAAACAAAAATATAGATTAGGTGCCATCAGATAGACCTTTGATTGGATAAAAAGAAACTTACGGTAGAAATTAAGTAGAAATAAATAAAACAAAAGCAGAGAAGAGACATAAAGATATTTAATGTGTATGTGCATGGACTAGGAACAAAGAGAAAAATTCACCAGAGCACTATGAATGAGCTTCCATATAAATACAACTTCCAATATATAAACGAAGAGAAAAATTCACCATATATAGTAAGGAGCACTATGAATGGGCTTCCATATAAATGCAACTTCTAATATATAAAAGTCAAATATAAGTTGCCTAATGCTAATAAATCACCTATAGTAGATAAATTTTCTAAATGAAAATAAATAAAAAGATCCTTAATGCTTACCTCAATTTGCTTTAGCATCACAGCTAAATGCAAAATAGTATTCCCATCAGCCGGCTCTTTGGAGTTGAGGAACCAGCAGTTCTCGTATGCAATTTCCGATTCGACCAACACTTTGAGAGCCTCCAAGTGGTTGTATCTAACACACAAGTGCAGCACTGTTTGTCCATCAGGCATCACTTCCAAAACCGACTCCTTTCTTGTGCCAAACAACAGCTTAATAACGTCGATTCGACCTCTCATGGCAGCGTAATGGAGAGGAACTTCCCGTCTTGATCTTTGGCTAAGCATAGGGGTGGCAATACGGGTCGCGAAACGACGACACGAATTTCGCGGGTTCGGGTTGGGAAAAATTGACACGAAAAAAAAAGGGTCGTGTTCGGGTTGTACACATTTTTTTTTACGTGTCAATTTCGGATTGCGGGTCAATTTCGTGTCAATTTCACGTCGCGGGTCAATTTCGTGTCACGGGTCAATTTCGGTTTGTGTCATGTCAACCCTTGACGGGTTCGTGTCGCGGGTAGTGTTCGGGTCGGGGAAGAAAAAAATCGACACGGCTCTAACACGACATGAACACGACACGTGACACAAATTGCCACCCCTAACATACATTTTTCTGCGTAAAATAGTAACCTTCTTTTGTTCTTGTATACACAGTTTTTTAATTATACACAGATTATATTCATCAGCTTCGGTTTCATATTAATCACGACAAAATTATGTATTCTTAATGGCATATATATATATAATATATATATATATATATATATATATACACTAGGAGACATATCTATACATCCCATGTGTCGCGCTACTCATTTTCTTTGCCATGATGATAGCACGAAACCACCACATGCAAAAGAAATTAATTACGAGCTATAAAAAGAAATTATAGCACTTTCACAAAAACAAAAAGGAAAAGAAAAATGACCTTTTCGGAAGCTTTTTAAAAAAAATAAAAAATAAAAAGTTAAGTTCTAAATTTATTTTATTTTATTTTATTTTTTAATTTAAAAATTTCGAGTATTGTTAGTGAATTATGTCTCTTCTACTAGTCTGTAAATAAACTCATTACCGGATTTCGATATATGTATATATAAATAAACTCATTACCGAGTTAAAACTTTATACCCTTTTATTCTTTTAATTTTCTTCTTTAATTTCAATAGACAGTATTGTATCTCAAATTATAAACTGAAAGTTTAATTAACATACAATAATACAACAGAATGGTGTGTTTGGATAAATCATTTCCATAATAATAATTGAACTCTAATGTAAAATCTATTTGATTGACCAACTACATGGAGTGAATTATCTATATATTTAACCATTTCACAAGAATTCAACTAATACATATACAAATTTTCACTTTTTAAAAATGAGTATCACATTCATTTATCTATCTTTACACTTATCAAATGAAATCTTTAACAAAAATTTAGTATGAATGAATATTCAAATGTAATTTATGATCCAAACAATGTTAAGATTAGCATGAGTTTGATCAACTGGTTTGGACCTAAATTTTTAATCTCAATTTTTGTCTTTTTTCTTAGAAGTCAATAAAAATTATAATTAATTTTTTAAAAGTAAACTATTTCAACTTAAAAGTTCTATTTCAAATTGTAATCTATGATCCAGACGATGTTAAGATTAGCATGCGTTTGGTAAACCGGTTTGGATCTAAGTTTTTCATATTAGTTTTTATCTTTTTCTTAAAAGTCAATAAAAATTATAATTAATTTTTGATAAGTGAACCAATTTCAATCTAAAAATTTAATTTCAAACCGGTTTGAATTTAAATTTTTCATATTAGTTTTTATCTTTTTTTTTTTTAATTTTAAAAAAATTATAATTAATTTTTGATAAATCAACCAATTTTAATCTAAAAATTTTATTTCAAATTATTGCGGCAAACGCATCATATAAGATGAGAATAGACCTTTTTTTTGCTTAAAAGAGTAGACCTCCTTTTACAAGAGTATGGTTAATAATAACTTGTTGTGGGTCCCACTAAGCAGATCACCTTTTGAGGGCATCTCCAACTAAACACCATTTCAGCCTGAAATGGTGCGGGTTGTGCTCAAACCCAGCGGTAATTTTCACACCATTTTGGTGTGAAATTTGCTGCTGTGAACAGTGGAAACGCACGTACTATTCACTCATTACCATTTCCCCCCTTTATTTTTCTTTGGTTTTTTTTTTTTTTTTAATTTCACAAAGAGCTCAAAATATATTTTGTTTTTTTATAATTACCACAGTTTCATATTTCTTAACAAATTTGTTTCTTTTTTGCTACCAAAAAAGAAAGAACTACTTCAAATAACTAAAAGAACATCAATATCTTTTTTTTTTTTTTTTTTTTTCTCTTTTACTTTTATGTTTAGTTATTAAATCCAATGTTTGGTTCACAACTTTTGGTTAAATGTAATTTTTTAATTAATATATCAATAATAAATTGGTCACTTTAATTAAGAAGGTGCAATTTATTAATTATTATTTTCTATGACTTTGTTAAATAATAAAATATATTTTTTTGGAACAATATGTGAAAAAAAAATTATATATGGACGAAATTTATAAATTCAATAATACTATGAAATTAATAAAAATGAATATAAAAAGAGATGAAAAAAGAATATACATGGGATATTGTTTTTTAATGTTAGAAATAGTGTAATAGATTGGAAATGAATTTATTGTTTAATGTGATAATTATATTATTTTAATGTAAAAATTACACTATTTTAATATAATGGGCTGGAGATATCCTAAAATAATATACATCATTTTTACAAGTAAGCTGAAGAGTGGGTCGCACTAAGCAAGTTCTAGGAAGTAGCTGAAGAGTGGGTTTGTAAGAAGTAGGAACCATCATCAATAATAACTTGTCGTGAAACAAAAGAAGGCAAAAACAGAGAGAGAGTTTCTTTCTTCTTCTTCTTTTATGAACAAAAGTTGTTTGCTCTGAGATTAAAACTGCATCTGCACTCATTTCCTCCTTTCTTTCTGATAGGTTTGCCATAAATCTAAGCTTTCCTTGATTTTCCATGAGTTGAGTTGTTATGCAAAATTACTTCCTTCACTCAAACTGTGAGAGAGATTGTTAAACCAAAATCTGTCTTCCCCATTGTTCCAACTATTTTCGTGATTCGAATTCTAAGGTTATTTTTCTTTTCTTTCCCGCACTTTCTAATGTTATTTAATCTAGTGAAATATTATTAAGGTCATCGTGTTTGTTTATTTATTTTTCCTTTTTTATTTTTTGGGTTGGAAATTTTGTTATTCATGTTGATTCAATGTCACAGTTGAATGAAGAAGTGCTTATTTGGCTATAAAATGTTAGGAAATAAAATAAGAGACTAGGGGTTTTTGTTTGATTTGACAAAATAAAGAAAGAAATAAAAATTAAATAAAAGAAAAAGAGTGAAAAATTAAATTAGTCAGCTTGTTTTGACAGTGTTAAGCTTCTTTTTTATTATGATGTTGGTTTTTAAGTCTTTATGTGTACTATCTTCTTGCCCTTTTTTTTTTTTTTTTTGGCTACAACAATACTAAGATTCCAATATTATCATTTGGTCTCTTGTTTGTTTTCAATCAACAATGCTCTAAGCTTGTTTTCTAACAAAGCAGAAAGTTCCTGATCTAAGCTAATCATTAAGTACACTTTCAAATTTGAAATTTGGATTAGAAAGATCCGAGTTTCAAACTGCGGTTGAACTAACGACTCTTTTCTTTCCGCTATTTGCAGCAGACGGAGCTTTCTCCGATATCTGTATTGAAGTGAGTTGTGGTGCAAAAGTCCCTTCATTTTGAAGTCCTTTGAGACATTAAGAAAACTATCTCTTCCAGTGTTACCACTAGCATTAGCATTTTCTCTTGATTCTCAGAAGGTACCTTTTTTTTTTTTTTTTGAATAATTTCTTTCCCTTCACTTTCTTATGTCCTTAAATTGAGGGATTTATAGCTAAATATCCTTTTTTTTTAAGAAGTTTTTTTTTTTAATAAATGACCAAAATTTTTAAAAATGAGTTAAAAGATCTTTTTTTTTTTTTTTTTTTTTTTTTTTTTTTTTTTTTTCTAAAATGGTTAGTCAATTGTCTGAAATGATCAATCAGTGATTAACCACATAATAGTCAATCACTGATTAACCATAATGTAAATAATCAAATTTAATAGTTAATCACTTATTGACCATTAGTCAATCACCAATTTTCATAGTCAATCACTGATTAATCAAAGCTGAAAAATGACAAACGACCATTTTCCTAAATAAAAAAAAGTTAGGTAATCTACTAGATTAGATGATTAAAAAAGACCAGTCAGCCTAATTTTTCTTAAATGTAGTCAATAATATATTTTTTTTATTGCTCCGAATTTAGTCAATAATATTGGTGTTGATGTCTTATTTTTCTCCGTATTTGATGTAGCAATGCTTATTTGCCTATCTTATATGTTGGGAATTAAGATAATCTACAATAAAGTAGTACTGATATAATATCAACTATAAAAAGGAAATTCCCAAGAGATTATGTTATACACACATATATAGTTACCACTTACAACCTGCATAAGCCATTTTTCTTCATTCTTCTCAGGTATTTTCCTTCTTTTTTTCTTTCCCTTACTCTGCACTTTCTAATAAACTTTAATTTAGTGAATAAGTTATTTCGTAAAAGGTATCTTCTTGGTTGAAAATTTTGGTATTTTTGTTGAGACAATGTCACTAATATTGGATGTAGAAATGCTAATTGGGCTACACCATGTTATGATCTAAGAGACTAGTCTTCTTGTTTGATTTGATGAAATAAACCATTTTCAGCTTGTTTTGATGAAGTCATGCTCCTTGTTTGTTATGTATTGGTTCACAAGTTGAGTTTTTAACTCTTTCGTATAACTTACAATTTTATAGCCCGTCTTTTTACCCGTCTTGTTTAAATTGTGAGTTTGAGGTTATGATCCAAACACGGGGCTTAGTGTTGTAGTTAAATTTCAATTCCATGTACTAAGCTGTCCCTCTGAGATGGAGAAATAACCACATGTTTAATATGAGAAGCATTCCAGATAGCTTTTAAGTTTGCAAGCTAAAATAAATCTTCTTTATGCTCTGTTAAATCACGTGCAAATTGTGGTGACAATGATTTTCAGCTCATATTCTTTTTGCTGCAGTGTTTAGCTTTGTTATGGTTTATTTTTTTTATTTATTTATTTTTATTTTTTGTGGCTACAACCTTAAATGATATTGGAACCAAAATAGTTATATATATAAAACAACAGAAGCCCTTGCTATAATGTTTACACCACAGTTGTTAAGTATTCTTACATCTTTGTTATTTCCTACAGACGTTTCCTTCACCGATCTTTCAATTCTCTTTGAAGAAAAGCAACCATGGCTGAGGCACTAGTGGCGGGTGCGCTTCTCTCCGGCTTCATTAATGTCCTGTGTGATAGGCTGATGACTAACGAGGCCCTTGACTTCTTTCGAGGAAAGAAACTCATTGCTAATCTTCTACTTGAGCTGAAGATTAAGTTGTTGTCAGCTAAGGCACTGCTGAATGATGCTGAAAAGAAACAATTCCAAGACCAAAATGTAAGGACTTGGATGAAAGAGCTTAAAGATGTAATTTATGGGGCAGATCATGTGATGGACAAATTAAGCACCGAGGTTTTACGATGCGAGCTTGAAGAAGGTGACGGGTCTGGAAACAAAGCAAGCGAGTGTTTGAACTGCATACCAACTTTGTTTAGGACATCTCTATTTGAAAAGGCTGTGAAATCAGAGATAGAGGAGATCCTTCACATATTAAGTCTTCTTTTAGAACAAAAAGATAGTCTCGGTATCAAAGAGGGTGTTGATCAGATTAGACCTTCACAGAGATTGCTTGCTCCTTTGGTGGTAGAAGAATCTGATGGTTACGGAAGGGAAGCTGATAAAGAGGCCATCGTTAAGTTGTTGTTATCGGATGGTAACTGTGGGGATAAGATATCTGTGATTTCTATTGTGGGGATGGGTGGTATTGGCAAAACCACTCTTGCTCAGCTTGTTTGCAAGGATAGTAAAGTAAAAGATCGTTTTGCCTTGGAAGTGTGGCTGACTGTATCAGAAGAATTTGATGTTCCTAAACTAACGAGAATAATTATTGAATCAATCACTTCTAAGAAATGTGACATTGAAGAGCAATATCAACTCCAAAATGAGCTGAAGAAGCAACTGATGGGTAAAAGATTTCTTTTTGTTCTTGATGATGTTTGGAACGAAAGTTATCAACTTTGGGATTTTTTTAAAAGCCCGTTCGAATCTGGAGAACATGGAAGTAAAATCATTGTGACAACACGCAGTAGGACTGTTGCATCAATTATGGGTAAAATACCATGTTATGAACTAGGGATGATGTCTGAGGAGGATTGCATGAAGTTATTCAAGAAACATGTCTTTGGCAATGTAGACTCTGAGATACCTCTAGATTTGAGAGAAGCTATCATTGAAGTAGTCGAGAAGTGCAAGGGTCTTCCTTTAGCTGTAAAATCAATTGCTGGTCTTTTGCGTTCGGTTTCAAACCCAGGGGACTGGAGTAAGATACTGCAGAATGATGTATGGGAACTTCAAGTTCAAGAAAATCAGAAGAATAACATTCCTCCAGCTTTATGGTTCAGTTACCATTTTTTACCTCCACAGCTAAAGAGGTGCTTCGCTTATTGCTCCATATTTCCCAAGGATTATGAATTCAAAGAAGCTGATCAAGAACAATTAATTTGGTTGTGGATGGCAGAAGGGCTCTTGCAACCTGAAGAAGGAAAGACAATGGAAGAAGTTGGAGAAGAGTACCTAAAAGCTTTAGTATCAAGGTTATTCTTTCAACAATCAAAGAGAGACGGAAAATCAATTCTCCACATGCACGATCTTGTGCATGATTTAGCTATTCGTACGTCGGGTGAGTTGTATTTCATACCTGATGGCTGTAATTTTTTGCATGACCGCAGAAGCAAGATTTATCATTTGTCATATAGAAAAACTTTCAAAGACACGAAAAGATTTGAGGGCTTATCCCTAATCAAGTGTTTACGTACTTTCTTGTCTCTACCGTTGTCACATGACTACCCAATTGAGTCAACATTGACGAAAGAGGTCCAGGAAGATCTAGTGCTAAGAGCTGGAGGATGCTTGAAAGTGCTTTGTTTATCTGATTCTTTTACCCTTGAGTGCCTCGACTCAATTGGCAATCTAAAGCATCTGAGGTACTTGGACTTGTCTCATACAAAACTCAAAGAACTACCAAGTTCAGTCTGTACGCTGTACGATTTGCAGACGTTGCTACTGTCAAGTTGTACAAATCTTGAACAATTGCCGACCAATATGTGCAGCTTAATCAGCTTGCGTCATCTTGTGATCAGAGGCACGGCTTTAAAAGAGATGCCGCCACATATGTGCAATATGACAAATCTACATACATTAAGTGATTTTGTTTTGGGCAAAAACAGTGGCTCTAGGATCAAGGAGTTAGGAGCATTGCCGCTTTTGCGTGGAAGCCTTCGTATTTCAGGGCTCGAAAATGTGGTGGATGTTGAGGATGTTTTAGAAGCTGATTTGAAGAAGAAAGAATGTCTTACAGAGCTTATTTTGAAATGGAATGGTGGTGAAGCTGATGATGCATCAAAAGAAAGAGAACTACTTAATGCACTCGAACCCCATAGAAAGCTGAAGAAACTCAATATCCGAGGTTATAGAGGAACAATATTCCCAGATTGGGTGGCAAATCAGTCGTTTGGTGACATGGTTGAAGTTTCTTTAGTAGATTGTCCAAACTGTTGTTTGTTGCCACCTTTTGACCAGCTACCTTCCCTCAGAGTGCTTGTTATTAGCAGAATGTACGTGTCAGGGATAGACAATGAGTGTTTTGGTGCTTCCTTGACTAAGTCGTTTCCGTTCTTAGAAAGGTTATCGATGAGTTATATGCATGCGCTGGAGAGGTGGCCCACTGGATCTAACCAAGAAGGCGGGCTTTTCCCTCGTCTCAGCCATATGTCATTAAAATATTGTGACAAACTAGATGTGGGATTACCTACTGGTTGTCTTCCATCCTTGAAAAGTATTGAAATTCGGAAGAACGACGAAATGGTGAGACTATTTCCAGCAAGTCAAGAGATTGAGAACGCATATCCCTCTCTTGAGTCCATTAAGCTATGTATCTGTGAGAAAGTGGAGTCGTTTTCGGAAATGGGCTTGCCCTGTCCTAATTTAAAACGACTTCATATTTGGGCTTGCAAAAAGCTCGTTGCAAACCGCAGGAACTGGAATCTCCAGAGACTCTCGAATCTTCAAATCTTAGTGCTCAGTGGATGTGAAGAATTTCTAGTGAATTCATTTCCCGAGGAAGGATTGCTTCCGTCTGCTTTGACTTCTATTGTAATTAATAATTTTAGAAACCTTAAAGCCCTGAATGGAAAAGGCTTTCAGCACCTCACCTCCCTTCAGAAGTTAGACATCAGTTATTGTCAAAAAGTAGAGTGCTTGCCAAAAGAAGGGCTGCCCCTTTCTCTTTCTACCTTGATTATTGTTGGATGTCCTTTGCTAAGTGAACGGTGCCAGAGAGAAACAGGAGAAGATTGGCCCAAGATTCAACACATCCCCACAATAGATATCGATGACAGAAAAATATGAGAGAGAAATAGAAATGGAACTGGGGATTTGAAACTAGAAGGGATTTCTCAGAAAATGATCTCGATTTTATTATTCCAGGTAATTTTCTCTGCTTCCATCATCTATTATGAACGCTGATCGATCAGAATCAATTTTCTTATCAATGTATTTTACTCTGCTTTTAACATAATACTCATTTTAAGGTTTGTTTCTCTACAATCTCATTTTCAAAATATAGAGAGGTGATACGTCTATGTACACGTATATGTATATGTGTAAGTGAATATATATATGTATATAATATAATTTGGTATCGTTTTTTGTATGTCATTCTTTTTTATTTACTTCAGGTTCTGCAGAACATATTTTTGTCTTACGTTTTACAATTGACTCATGATATATCCTCAACAGTCGTCTCTTTCCCCGAAAATGTTGCTGGCGAGGAATCAACTTAAGTTTAATATGACAAATATGACAAATTAAGATAGTATTCTTTGAAATCAAAGAAATTATGAAGGTTTCAGTTGTGCTTTTTTTGTGCCAAAATATAAGTTTAGTCATACAAGTTTGTTCATTTTTGCTTACCGCTTTTAATTAAATTTTGCAGGTTGACAGTTCAGACGACGAAACCAGATGTTCTGTTATGAATCAAATTCTGGACTTTCACTTCACGGTTATGCTGTTTTTTAACGAGCTCAGGAGTCAATTTAACTAAATTTTACTCTGGTATTTCTACATGATGAGCTTAACCAAGGTACGACACACTGCAAATATGTAAATTAGTGAGCTGTGAACTTGTTATTTGCTTTTCATTCTTGAATCGCTCAATCGAATTGTGTATCTAGCTCTGTTATGTGATCTTGGCCTGCCCTTTGATCCTGTTGAAAAGTGTGTTGTGCTTGCTCTTGTACAGGATGAGGGGATGAGTATGGCTGGAGATTTCACAGGTGGAATAATAAGGACTTTTATGGTTCTTTCCATCCTAATGATGTATTTATCAGAAGATCAAACTACTGTCTTAAATCATAAGGAGATGGTGGAGTTCCGTTTGTTTCTTATCAAGAAAATGGAGTAACCAACTTAGATAGTCTACACGGTTTCATCAGCAATGTCCTGCAAGTATCCACCTGAGGAGTTCATTGTTTATTTGTGTGATGAAGGCGGTTCAGGGTTCACATTCTATGCTCTTGTAGAGGCTTCTCATTTTCTCTACGTATTGGATGCTCTTTTGCAAATTGTTCGTTAGGTCGAACTATGGGCACCAAAGCCCTACTCTGCAATGCATTCTTCTCTGAAAGATGTCATTTTTCACAGGAATGGTTGGCGACTAAGGTACATAGTAAAAGCAAATTTAGAGTTTTTGACTAGTATATCCTTCGTCAAACTTTGAGCTAAAGCTTTGAAAAAGTGTCTAGTAAAAAAGAAGAAAAAGGAGTACCTAGCAGGACGATTTTCCAGGAAAACCAAATGGGCTTGATTCGTTTTTGTTTCGGTTTTTTTTTTTGTTTTTTTGTTTTTTTTGTTTTGGTTGATGGGCAGTGAAGGAACTCGATTGTAAACTTTCGTGTAGATGGCATGATGAAAGACACCCAGTTGGCCTCTCAACTTTAAAGCTCGTGCGTTCGTGAGGTTGCTTGTTGTCACCCGTTTCTGGCTTTAGTGTTTTTTAGAAATACTTATAATAATTGAGTCACGCACAGCAATTGTATAACTAATTTTATTGAGTGGACTTTTTTTTTCCGTCATTTATAGGTGCCAAGCGTTAGTGTAGCAGATGCCATCAGAGGTTAAAAGTGGACTTGAATTACTTAGCATGATTGCCCAAGTCCAAGTGAAATAAATACGATGCAGACGAGCATGTTATATCAGACCATAACTTTTTCGTAAAAGTGTCATGCACAAAAAATAACAATGTAATAAAACCGACTGTCTTGTGTAGATGGGTGATCATTTAACTTTTATGGCAAAACTTACGTGATCACATTTCTATGCTATCTAGACCTGAAGACATGAACAGAATTAACTGTCAAAATGGCCACGGATCCGAAAGAAACAGGGCAGCCGCACAAAAGATTCTAATAACGGAATCTCAAATGTGACAAATGAAGATGACCAGCCGGCCATGGGGAATTATCTGTAGAAACCCGACTTTCTTTTTCACTATTTTCTTTGTATTCTGTTAGTTTCATTTGTCCCACATTTTGTTTCTTATTTTTTATCCTCTGGTTTAACCAGTGAAAGGCAGATCGCTGAGGAAAGCAACGCAGTCTCAAAAGCAAAAGCCATGATTTCTCCAATTTTCTATAGGTATTAATTCTCTTTTTGCTCTCTAGTTTTCTTTATTGCAGTGAAGTTCTACCTGTGTTTCATAGCAATTCAGTGCCAGCAGTGAACACCTAGAAAAGCTTTGCCCTTGTTCAATTACATGCAACAACTAATTTGAAAAATGTTCATGCTTTTAAGTCAGGAGCTGGGTCTTCTTTTCTTCACCTTGGACCACTTTTAAATCAAAGCCGAATAATCCCCTCCTGATCCCGTGGTAAGATCTAATTACTCATGTTTTCATTTTCCCTTTGCTCGTGAATGTTTCAATATTTTTCATGGATTTTATTGTATAATCCGTCAATGCACTTTTTCCTGTCAACAAATTACTAGGTGCTGATATTTTCGTTTGCCCTGCAGAGTGCTGACCACCTTGCAATTGCATTTGAGGCGCCAATTGCTGCCATTGATTAACAAACACTGAGTCGCTGTGCTTTAGACTGCTTCTGATGGTGGCAGTTTGGTGTTCACATTCTATGCTTTCCAAGATTGAGATGTGGTCATATTTCCAATTTGCACAAGATCAGGGTTGAACAAAGACCAGGAATAGGTGGCTATCCCTTCGAGGGTAAGCACGTTTTCTATATGCTTGCTTTGTTGTGCCAGTTAAAAGTTAAAACTTTTGGGTTGATCTTTCAAAGAAGTGTAAAAAAAAAAAAAACTTCAGTATTTTAATTTGGGGTTGAAGAAGTTTTGCCTGGATTTGGAGTACAAGTGCATTTTCCAATTTTTGAATTGGTTGTGAAATGAAGCACGTGACCTACCGGATACGCGGCATTAGAGAAGCAGAGAGAGTGGCAAGTTAGTCATAGAAATCAGAAGGACTTGAATGAAGTAGCACTTTTGAATTCTAGGGGAATTGGTTATCATTATGTAAAAGTAGTTCTGTTCATTGTAAGCTATGGTTATTTGAGAGTTCCTATTTTCGTATGGAGAGTTTAGAAAAACTGTGGTATTCAAGGGAGTCCTGGGATCAATTTGCTTGCTGTAAAACTGGTGTTTGGGATGTGAGAAAGTGAGGGACGAAAAAAATTGTACAAATATATGGAGTTTTAGTGGATTGCTCTCAGGGAGGGCCAAGTGGATGTAGGACACATTGTCCGAATCACTATAAAATTGCTTGTGTCTGCTTTTTGGATGCCCTTTTTTTTTTTTTTTTTTTTTTTTTTGGCTTTCATTTTAATTTGTTATTGAGGTTGTTGGTGCGCTAGAAGCGCTTACCGGGAATTTTCCTTGTGCATGACGTGTTCTTAATCCATATCTACCGACGTAGGAAGTCTCAAGAAATAGAAGATAAACAGAGATTGACTTCTTAGAACCAAATCTCAAAGGGAATTTCTCATTCAAGAGCAAAACTCAACCAAAGCAAAATACACTATTCAGATCTCCCTTCCCCAAAAGAGCCAAACAGTACTAATACAAAAGCTAGTAGCTCCGCAAAAACCACGACACAAGAAAAAGAAAGGCCAACGACAATAAAAATTGTAAACGACAGAATGACAAACAGAAACATAAACACAATAAGCTAAACGGCTTGTCGTGTTAGACCAGCCTCCCAAGTTAGTCATGGTCTTACCTTAGGGAAATAAATTGGGTCTTTTTGAATTCCTTTTTTCTTAACACGTATCATTTTAAAAATAAAAAATAAAAAACTTTAATATTTTGTTTGTGGGAGAGCAGAGAATGATTGAGAATATTTCCCCTAGCCCTGATTATTTATGTGTTCCTCCCCTGTTTCTCATGTTTTAGTACATGGTTCTGTTGCGGTTGAATGTATATTCTAGCGGTAATTGCACAGTTATATTGTCAATGAATATAAAGCTAGAAAGAAGAGAACAGAAAAGAGTGAGTGATATTTTAGATGATTTTACGATGGTCTTGAATTCACTTTACAAACAATATAAGGTTAAAATATTTCTACTAGTCTGTGGATTAATCCTTAATTAACTATGAAAGCATAGAACGATTAGGATAAATTATACAAAAAACAAATATTAAACAAAACCGATCGAAGCTGTCATGTTAATTTGGTTGTCGTGGATTTCTTCTCTCTCGCATCTCTGCCGACCACATAAACTTAAACATAATACAACCTACCATATTTGATTCTTGTCCATAGTAATTGAGATTACCGTAATCAATTAACTAAGGAAAAGAACCAATTTCGGCTTATTGAATAATTAGATTGCATTGGATTCCTTGAATAAAAAATAAGGTAAATTGCTCATTTAGCGTTTAAGGTTGTGTAACTTTAGTTCATGATCTCTTTTTTTGTTTTTTTGTTTTTTTTTTGTTTTTTGTTTTGTTTTGTTTTGTTTTGTTTTTTAGCTGGAATGCCCCTAAATTATTAAAATATTGTTACAATAGTTTATTTCATTAATTTTTTAATGAAATCTATTAGTAATTTGGTGAAAAGTGATAATAAATAAGACATTTCGTCCTAAATTAATGGAAATGATTACTATAACAATGTTTTTAATATTTTAGAGTCATTTCAGTTACGAAAAAAAGAATAGAGAATGCACCGTTATAATAATCATTTTCATTAATTTTTGGACGGAATCTGTTAGTAATTTGATCAAAAAGTGATGTTAACTAACGTATTTCATCTAAAAATTAATGAAAATGACTATTGTAGCAACATTTTTATTAGTTTAGGGTCATTCCAACTACAAAAAAAAAAAAAAAAAAAAAAAAAAAAAAAGGACCAAAGTTGCACAAATCTAAAAATTTATGGACCAATCTAGCAATTTACCCTAAAAAAATAAACAAAGTTAATGTCAAATTGCAATATACTATTAATTGAGTCTTAGGAATAATCAAGAACAAAGGAGTGGTGATAACATCAATACTACATTATGCAAATTGGCCCCTTCCCTCATGTTCTTGGAAGTATATACCATCACGTATTGCCAAGTTTTCCGATGTAATTTCGAAGAAAGATTTAAAAAAAAAAAAAAGAAAAAAAAAAAAGGAAAAGGTTTTTTATTTTTATTTTTTAATTGTCAAACTAGGAAATAAGCAAGGTGACGAGGAAAGCCAGCATTTTTTTTTTTGCTAAAACAAAATCCAAAAAAAATGTTCGTTGAAAGCTCTACAAGAGGACCCTACCCATCAACAAAGAGCGCATCACCCCTACATCACTTAACGTACTAATGATAAGGATACGTGTGGACATGATTTAGACTCTCCAGATCGAGTACTAGACTAGAGGAAAACAAGACTTTATATTTACTAGACTAGAGGAAAACAAGACTTTATATTTACTATTCAGTACTTGAAACTTTGACATGGTCCCTCCCCACAAGTTCTAGAAGGAAGTATCGATAGTTTTTGTCCATTTCGAAAACGTGTAATTGGACTGAAAGGAAAAAGAATATATATATATATATATATATATATATAGAAAATAATAATAAAGAAAAGAGTAGTGAAACAGGCACCTTATTTTTTAAACAAAATGTGTTCTTTTGATTCATAAAGAGACTGATAGACTCAGAACTTCCCTACGGTTACAACTAGCTTGGAATTAGCATTTTCACTTGATTATACAAAAGGTATATTTTTCAATCTTCCCACGCTTTAATTTAGTGAATAGTATTTGTCTTCATATCCTTTTTTTTTTTGTGTGGAAATATTTGTGTTAATGGTCCTTCACGGTAAGATCTAGGAACCATCAATAACAATTTTTTAAAGGTGTAAACTGGACTAAAAGAATGAAAAATAATAATCCCTAAAAAAATAAAAGGAAAAAAATAAAAAAGAATAAGGTATTAACAGTTTCCTTGCTCTAGGGTCCAAACTACAGTTGCAACAACTTTCCTTTCATTCTATTATTTGCAATAGGAGCTTCTCTTGATTCTCTGGAGGTATGTTTTACTTAAATTCTATTCAATAATATTGGTGTTCATATCTATGAACATTGGATTTGGGAAAAAAGAAAAGGGAAAAAAATGGCCGGATTTTTGTTGTTGTTGTTGTTTAGTGAAGTCTGGTTTTGATGACAACTATAGTTTTCGGCCTAATCATGTTTACCAAATTAACGTTCTAGCCAATCTTTTTTCCTACAATAATAAGATTCCAACATATTATCATTTGGTTTGTTTTCAAATAACCAAATAGATTTTGTTATTAACTACAATATAACATTGATTACTATACTAAATAACCAAGATAAAGAGGTAGACCTTTTTTCTACATCTTATTAATTACAAATAAGGATGACAATATCGATATCGACAGGAGTATCGTTAGTTCAATTTTACAGAAATTTCTAAGATATTATCGATATTGGTGAAAATATGGGAGAAAAATACAGAAGTTATGGAAATTTGCTTTAAAATATCTTCATAACATTTTAGGATAGTACAAGCATTAAAAAGATATCTAAATACACAAGTTTTACATTAAAAAACATAATACATCTTACATATCTTAATACCAAAAGGAAGTTCTATGAGGTTCAAACATAGTTGGGATGCTATCTTAATTCAAGCAATATTAATGTCATGCCATGTTATTTGAATAGAGTTGAATATAGTTGTGAATATGTTATATGTAGGTTTGTATTTTTATAAAAAGGAAATTGTGCAAAATTTGTAGAAGTCTAGAAGAATATATTCTCTCAGTTTTTGTGTGTTACCTTTTTTTTTTTTTTTTATCTTTTATTTTTAAAATAATTATATTATAACATACTAGTTGTTTGTTGTTTTCTCTCACCATTTAGTTTAAAAAATAGAAGATAACTATAACATGATCAAAAAGATAGTAAATGATAGAAATTCGAAATTTCAGAATTTCCAAGCCAAAATTTCATATATTTCCTGGTATTTTGTAAATTCACAATATGTTTTAATGATACTGATATTTTTACCGATTTTTGTTGATATTTTCCCGATACATTGATGGAAAAGATATTACATCTAAAAGATATTTTGGTACCCTTTTAACACAAAAATTTCTGTGCAAATTTAGAAAACATCGTGGAATTTACGACTATGAATTATAAACATGTAAAAAAGAAAATAAAAGAAAAGAAAAGAAACAGAGAACTTCTTTTGAATTGGAAAACATTATTAAGAGTAGTCAAAATGATTAACTTGGTTTAGATAAGTGAGAAAGATACGAGGAAAAAGAAATAACTTAGGATCCAATCGTCAAACTACGGTTAAATTAATTGACACTCTTTTCTATATTTTTTTTTGATACTACAGATGTAAAGTCTTCTCACTTCTTTGTTATTTTCCTGCAGAACTTTCCTTCTTTGATCTGTTAGTACGTTCTCTTTGAAGAATAGAGACCATGGCTGCAGAAATGGTGGGAGGAGCTCTTCTCTCCAGCTTCCTTAATGTCCTCTTCGACAGGCTGGCCACGAAAGAGGTTGTCGACTTATTTCGAGGAAAGAAAGTCATTGCTAATCTGCTTGCTGAGTTGAAGATCAGGTTGCTGTCGGCTAATTCGCTGCTGAATGATGCTGAGGAGAAGCAATTTAAAGACCCAAATGTGAAGAACTGGCTTGAGGAGCTTAAAGAAGTGCTTTACAAAGCAGACCATGTTATGGACAAAATCAACACCAAAGCTTTGCGGCGCAAGGTGAAAGAAGGTGAATCTGGAAGCAAAGTGAGCAAGATATTCAAGTCCTTGCCGAAGTTATACAGTGTATTTGACAACACTGTAAAATTTGAAATACAGGAGATCCTTGATAGGTTAAAGCTTCTTTTAGACCAAAACAATTTCCTTGGTCTAAAAGAAGGTGTTCGTGGAAAACAATTGCAACTTGGATCACATGCTCCTTTGGTAGAGGAATCTCATGTCTTTGGAAGGAATGTTGAAAAAGAATCTCTTATTGAGTCCTTATTATCAGCAGATGATAGTGGGAATAAGATATCTGTATTTCCTATAGTGGGCCTGGGCGGTATTGGAAAAACAACTCTTGCTCAGCTTGTTTACTATGATAGCAAGGTCCAAGGAGCTTTTGAATTGAAAGCATGGGTGACTGTAGCTGAAGAATTTGATATTGTCCGAATAACAAAAGCAATTTTGAAGACCGTCACTTCCACGGAATGCGACATTGAGGACTTGCATCAGCTTCAGAGTATGTTGAAGAATGCTTTGATGGGAAAGAAATTTCTTATTGTTCTTGACGACGTTTGGAATGAGGATTATAACCAGTGGGATCTTTTGAGAAACCCTTTTGAATTTGGAGTGAATGGAAGTAAAATCATTGTCACGACACGCAGTGCAATTGTTGCATCAAAGATGGGAACTGCTCTGGCTTATAATTTGCAAACCATGTCTAAAGGTGATTGTTGGAAACTGTTTGCAAAACATGTACTCTTTGACAAGCTAGATGCCGGTGTGTATTCAGATTTGCAAAAAATTGGATTTGAAATTGTCAAGAAGTGCAAGGGGCTTCCTTTAGCAGTAAAATCAATCGCAGGTCTTTTGCGTTCTGTTTCAGATCTAGAAGAATGGAGAAGGGTACTGCAAAGTGATGTATGGGAGTTGCAATTTGTGGAAAATCAGAAGCATGGAATTCCTCCAGCTTTATGGTTGAGTTACCGTTTTTTATCTCAACAGCTGAAGCGATGTTTTGCTTACTGCTCAATTTTCCCCAAAGATTATGAGTTCCGAGAAGACGACAAAGAGAGAGTAGTCTTGCTATGGATGGCCGAAGGACTTTTGCATGGAAAAGGAAAAAGGATGGAAGATGTTGGAAAAGGGTACTTGGATGCTCTAATATCACGGTCATTCTTTCAGCAATCGAGTAGGAATGGAGAATCAATTCTTCATATGCACGATCTTGTGCATGATTTAGCTATCCGTACATCAGGTGAGTTTTATTGTATGCATAATGATAGCAATTATTTGCTTGATTACCACACAAGAAACATTAATCATCTTTCATATAGTAAGTACTTGAGAGACCCAAGGAAATTAGAGGACTTACCCCAAACCAAGTGTTTACGTACTTTCGTAGCTTTGCCATTGTCAATTGTTTCCCTTTATAAGCCGACACTGATGCCGAAGAACCTGCAAGAAAAATTACAAAGAGGTGGTGATTTTTTAAGGGTGCTCTCTTTGTCCCAATCTTCTATCATGGAGTTGCCTAATTCAATTGGAAATCTAAAACATTTGAGGTACTTAGACTTGTCTTCTACAAACCTCAAAGAGCTACCAAGTTCAGTTTGTACACTGTATAATTTGCAGACGCTGCTATTATCAAGTTGTACAAAACTTGAACAATTGCCGACCAACATGTGCAGTTTAATCAACTTGCGTCATCTTGTGATCACCGACACGGCTTTAAAACAGATGCCACCACAAATATGCAACTTGACAAATCTGCAGACGTTGAGTAACTTTATTTTGGGCGAAAACAGTGGCTCTAGGATCAAAGAGTTAGGAGCATTGCAGCATTTGCATGGCAGCCTTTGTATTTCAGGGCTCAAAAATGTGGTTGATGTTGGGGATGTTTTAGAAGCTGATTTGAAGAATAAAGAGTGTCTCACTGAGCTTGTTTTGCAATGGAATGGTGGTGAAACTAACGATACATTGAAAGAAAGGGAAGTACTTAATGCACTTGAGCCCCATAGAAAGCTGAAGAAACTCAGAATCGAAGGTTACAGAGGTACAATATTCCCAGATTGGGTGGCAAATCAGTCATTTGGTGACATGGTTGAAGTTCGTTTACGAGATTGTCGAAAATGTTGCTTATTGCCTCCATTTGGGCAACTACCTTCCCTGAGAGAGCTTGAAATTAGGGGAATGTACCTGTCAAGTATAGAAAATGAGTGTTTTGGTGCTTCCTTGACTATGCTGTTTCCATCCTTAGAAAGGTTATCCATGAGTGACATGCCTGTGCTGGAGAGGTGGCCCACAGGAGCTAACCAAGAAGTAGGTCTTTTTCCTCGTCTCAAGCATATTCATTTAGTAAGTTGTAACAAATTAAATGTGGGATTACCTGCTGGTTGTCTTTCATCCTTGAAAAGTATTGAAATTTGGAATTGCAATAGAATGGTGGGTGTAGTTCCAGCAAGTCAGGAGATTGGCAACGCATTTCCCTCTCTTGAGTCCATTGACCTACGTTTATGTGATAGCCTGGAGTCGTTTTCAGAAATGGGCTTGCCCTCTAATTTAAAACGACTTGAAATTGTTATCTGCGAAAAGCTTATGGCAAACCGCAAGAACTGGAATCTTCAAAGACTCTCCAATCTTCAAACCCTACGGCTCAGAGGATGTGAAGAATTGCTGGTGAATTCGTTTCCGGAGGAACGACTTCTTCCATCTGCTTTGACTTCTTTTATGATCACGGGATTTTCTAACCTTAAAGCCCTAAATGGAAAAGGCTTTCAGCACCTCACCTCCCTTCAAAAGTTAGCCATCATTGAATGTAGAAAATTAGGGAGCTTGCCAGAAGAAGGGCTGCCCCTTTCTCTTTCTACCTTGAGGATTGTTGGATGTCCTTTGCTAAGTGAACGGTGTGAGAGAGAAACGGGGGAAGATTGGCCTAAGATTCACCACATTCCCACAACAGAAATCAGAGGAAAATAAATATGAGAGAAATAGAAATCCAGCTGGGGATTTGAAACAATCTTGGCTTTCTTAGAACATGATCATATTTTTAATATTCCAGGTAATTTTAATCTGCTTATGTCATCCATTATGAACGCTGAGATAAATTGATCATAACCAATTTTTTGATCTATGTATTTTACTCTGCTTTTAACATATACTCATTTTTGCTTTGTTTCTCTTTCATCTCATTTTTAGAAAATATATCCATATCTAGTACATGCATATGTACACGCTATTAAGACATATCTTCTTTTGTATTTTACAATTGACTCATGATATATCCTCAACACGTCTCCTTCCCCCCCAAAAAAAAAAAAAATGTTGCTGTTGAGGCATCTCCTTTAGTTGTACATATCATACATATATTGGTTCTCTGTATCATCCATCCTATACTACAAACTCGAATGCCATTCTTTGAAATTAAAGAAATTCTGAACGTTTCAATTGTTCTGTGGTTGTGTCAAATGTAAGTTTATTCATATAAGTTTGTTCATTCTTTGCCTACTAGTTCAATTATGTTCATTCTTTGCTTACTAGTTCAATTAACTTTTGCAGGACAGTCAAGACAGTTGAACCAGAAGTTTTGTTATGAATCAAATTATGAACTTTTGCTTCACAATTTGTGCTGTGTTGAATAGTGAGCTCAGGAGATGATTTAAGTCACTAATTTTATTGTGGTATTGCAATATGACGAGCTTAACCAAGGTACTTAACAAATATATAAGTTGTTTTTCTGCCATTCTGAAATCATTATCTAATTTTTAGTAAATTTTTTCTTGCCTGGTTAAACTGTTTGGTAGCAAGAATTATTTATGAAAATAATGGTTCAAGTTACTGGTATTGGGATATAATTTAAAATGATGTATTGGTCTAACGTCATAAGTACTGACCAATCTGCGGCGCACTACATCTACTTAAATTTGACTTATTGTCTTGAGTTATGTTTTTAGTGAGCTGTGAATTTGTTATTTGTTTTTCACTTATGAATCGCTCTATTGAATTATGTTTCTAGCTCTATAATGTGCTCTTAGCCTGCCCTTTGCTCTTGTCTAAAAGGGCGTTGCGGTTGTTTTCAGGATGTGGGGATAAAGATGGCTGGAGATTTCAAATGGGGAATAATGAGGACTTGCATGCTTCTTTGTTTTTCTAATGATGCTTTTATCAAATGATCAAATTACTGTCCTAAATCATAAGAAAATTAAGGAATTCCATCTGTTTCTTATCAGCATTATGGAGCAACCAACTTAGATAGTCAACACGGTTTCATCAGCAATATCTTGCAGTTGTCCGAGAAGTTGATAGTTTATCTTTTTGCAAAGGCCTCTCGTCTCTCAAACAACGGACTGTCGTAACGAAATCTCATATGTAACAAATCAAGATGGTCAGCCTGCATCCATGCACGAATTATCTGTAGGAACCTGACTTTTTACACTATTTTCTCTTTCTTCTTTTTAGTTTCATTTGTCCCACTTTTTGTGTCTTATTTTTCTTCCCCACGTTTGACCAGCGAAAAGTGCACCCACTAGGAAGCAATGCCGTCTCAAAGCAAAAGCCATGAATTCACATGTGAGTTTGCTTATTTTCAGACTTCTAAAGTCAAATGTGAACACCTTGTATCTTGGCTGCATTTTCTTTCACGTGAAAAAACTTTTGAAGGCATCACTTCCATAACTTATCAATCTAAGAAAACGACTATTAAATCCAACTTCATTATATCAGCATCTAGCCAAATATAAGGACAAATCTAAGTCATGTCATATTTGCAGTTTCATAATTACCGTTGGGGCACTTTCCCACAAACGCTGACGGAGTAGCGGAAGCTCCGAGTTGGGATTAGCAGATGCTTTTCATGGGTTTCGAGCTCAGGGCTTTAGAAGAGCTGATTCTGAAGGTTGTGTTTCTAATCAACAATTTTGCTGTTCAATTTTCGGAGACAAGTTGTCATCCTAGTTGTTAACAAGCCAACAATCCAGAAAAGAAACAATTAGTGAACGCATAGAAAAGCTTTGTCCTTGTTCCTTCTTTTTTATTTCCCTCCTTAACTCTAATCTCTTTGAAGAAGTTTGATAGCATGCAAAAACTAATTTCAACAATGTTGATGCTTTTAAATTCAGGAGCTGAGTCTACTCTTCTTCACCTTTGACCACTTTAAAATCAAAGCCGAATATTCGCTCTTGTGATCTTGTGGTAAGATCCAATTACTCATGTTTTCATTTTTCCTTTGTGAGTGAATGTTTCAAAAATTTTCATGGTTTTGATCCTATATTCTGTCTTTTCCCCCTGAGAATTTCAACAGTGCACTTTTTTCCTGTCACATTGGATAACAAGTTACGAGGTGTTGATATTTTCGTTTGAACTGCAGAGTTATGACCGCCTTGCAATTGCAATTGATCAGGCGCCAATCTCGGCGATTAATCAACAAATACCAAGTCTCTGTGCTTTTGTAAAGCTTCTGATGATGGCGGTTTGGAGTTCAGATTCTATGCTTTCCAAGATTGAGATATGGTCACATTTCCAATTTGCGCAAGATCTGGGTTGAACCAAAGGCCATAGTAGTTGGTTATCCCTTTGAAGGTAAGCTCCTTTCTAATTGCGCTCTTTGTTGTGCCTGTTAGAAGTTAAAACTTTCGACTTGACCTGGCCAAAGAAGAAACTTATTTTCTTTTAACTTGTTCAGTATTTTAATTTGGAGTTCAGGAAGCTTTGCCTGGGTTTGGAGTTCAAGGCTTTAGAAGAGTTGATTTTGAAGATTGTCCTTCCGGCCTACAGTACTTCCGGTGCATTTTCCAATTCTCGATTTGGTTGTGAAATGATACACGTGGCCTTCCGGATACGTGGTGTTATGAAGCGGACAGAGTGACAAGTTGTTCAAAGAAATCAGGACTTGAATAAAGTGGCAGTTTTGAATTCTAGGTGAATAAGTTATCGTAGTATATAAATAGTTCTGTTGAATGTGAGCTATGGTCAGTTTAAAGTTTCTATTTTCTGATGGAGAATTTGGAAAAACCGGGGTATTCAAGGGAGTCCTGGGGTCAATTTCCTGCCGTAAAACTCGTGTTTGGGGTGTGAGAAAATGAGAAACAAAACAGATTGTACACATTATATGGTTTAGTGGATAACTCTCTCTCCGGGAGAGCCAAGTGGATGTAGGACACATTGTCCGAACCACTATAAAATTGTTCGCGTCTACTTCTTGAATTTTTTTTCCTTCCATTTTTACTCGTTGTTCGGGTGTTTGGTGCGCTAGAAGCGCTTACTAGGAGTCGTTCTTATGCATAACATGTTCTTACTCCACAGCTACAAAAAGTGAATCGTCCCTTACTTAGGGCTATTGACCAACGAGAACCTATATAATGCTTGGAAAGATATTCACTATGAAGAATTGCTAACGAATTCGTTTCCCGGGGGATTGCTGCTTCCATCTGCTTTCACTTCACTCAACATCGGCGAGTTTAGAAACCTTATCGCGCTAAGCGGAAAAGGCTTTCAGCACCTCATGACCTTTCAAAATTTAATGATCCGTGACGAGTATGGTTTTTCCATCTGACCGTTTAGAAGCTCTTCATTTGATCTTGCTCTTCATTTAATGAACGTCGAAGTTTAATAGGTAATATATTTTAAAAGGCATCACCAAAGCTTCTTGTTTACTGTCTCTTTGATCGTTTCTTCGACTTGACAATTTTTATCCATGGATCGTCACCCTTGAGCTCTCTCCACCGGCGTGTTTTTGGTGGCTTTCCGGCGACACCATAGCTTCGAACGGATGATGTACGAACTTTTAATCATCTGTTTTATCTCAGACACTAAATAGAATTGTTTATTTTAAAAATAAAAAATAAAAATTTGACAGAGAGGTTCGGAGTAAGAGTAATGAGCCCCTGTTTTAGCTCTGTTTCTCCCCTGTATTCCCCTTTTTTCAGTAGAGAAAGAGTTTTTGGCTTTTCTTATTTAAAATAATATCGTTGTAGATAGATGGGCCTTAATCTAATTAAGCTTTGACACTCACTATTATAATTACTTTTGTGAAATTAACAATTAATAATTTCTATTTTTTTTTTATTACCAAGACCATCATATGAGGAACTTGTCGGATCATGCATGCAAAATTTTTTACATGCTAGGACAAAATAAATTAATTTATTCAACAGAGGTTGCGGAAAGTTTTTTTTTTTTTTTTAAGCAAAGTCTAATGGTAATATTACACTTTATTCCACCAAAAGATGTAGAGTTCGAATCTCTCATTCCCAATTTTAAAAGAAAAAAAAAGAAAAAAAAAATCAAATTGTTAGTCCAAAAAAAGTAACTAAAAATGTTAGGATAACCTATTAGAAGAGTGTTAAATTCACAAATTATGAGTTCTAAAAAAAGTCGGCTAATTCTCTGTAGCAAGAAAGACTTGTCAAAACACGCTGATCTAGTTGCCATTGGAGTCAGAAAGGACGAATCCCAAGAATTTTAGGAGGGATAGGAATTGTAATTCTACTTCTCGGAAGTATAGTGACAGATAAAAAAGCTAAATTAGAAAGAATCCATGGAGAAATTTTTTACTTTATATGATAATCTTTTCTGATGTACGAATTATATATAGGGAAAAAAAAAAAAAAAAACTCGGAAGCATCCAACCGAAAGTCGAAAGCCTAATAGAAAAAATAACATCATTTCAAAGAATATCAAAGTCAGGGAATCAGTTTTAAAGAAAACGACAAACGAGCTCATCTGGCTTCCACTATATTATCATTATATTAATATACACATTATGATATGAAAACTAAAACAACTTTTATTTGAAAAAATTATAAAGTAGAAACTCATGAGTAGCAAACAACAATTAATTAATCACCTTTTCAAGGCGTAATTAAGAAGAGGTGGGATGTTTGTTCGTTTATAAGGAAATTAGTTGGATCAACTCTAGTCTTTACCTGAATCAACCTGCAGAAATTATTCATGAAATACTTTGTACCCCAAATGCTTGCTTGTGTAATACTTGTGGTGCAACCCTCCTTGAGGTTATTCGTCCCAATATCAAGGTCTCTAAAGTTGAAATATGTAGCTCTTGGATTTTGGGACACATAAGGAGTCATGTCATTGTAAAGCTTTCTTACCCAACTCACAGGCTTTTCTTCTTCTTCTTCTTCCCAACGCACCATGTAATAAATCATGTAGAGGTTTCTGGCTCGGTGTGGGAACGGGATTGAGGATTCCAGAATCTCGTTCATTTTTCCTCCGTTAGGAAATGCAGAGATGACTGCTCGTCCTACGTCTTCTTCGCACAACCTTTCCAAAATTGTTGCAAGCACGTCATCTAGAATAGGCTCTTTCACAAAATCGGATTTCCCTTTACGAGGCGACGAATCGAAATTAGATGTCCTATTGAGCAGAACGTCCAAGGATTCTCCGCTTCTGAATCGATTGAGAAAGAGAAAGGATTCCACCCATCTCATTTCGGAGCACTCTTGTCTTTTCAAACCCAACTCTGGAAACTCCCTTTGCATCAATTCAAGTAGCCTATCCACGCCGCCGTGGAACGTGCCTCGGACATTAGCTTTTACTACAATTTCCGTGCTGTTTTTCCCTTTATCTTTATGATGAATATTAGAACTTGCAAAAGTTTGGAATGTCACGCAAATTGTTAGATCCTCATCAACTTTGTTAGCCCGGCGTTGCCACCGATGAACGAAATTTTTTGTCGCATCGTGTTCCATGTTCCTCCAAACATCAAACACGGTCACTGTCGATGGCACTGGAACTAGTCGAACTTTTCATGCTAGAACAATTTCAAAGCTTGCTGGTCCGCCTCCTCTTATGGCCGAAAACAAATCTTCCCCTATAGATTTCCGGTCAAGAATTCTTCCCTCGGCATCAACCAATTCTGCATCAAGAATATTATCTGCCGCGAGGCCATACTTTCGCGTCAAATAGCTATAGGCTCCTCCGCCGATCTGTCCACCGACACCCACAGAGTGGCAATCGCCGGCAGGGAAGCCAAGATTTTCACTTTTCTCGCCGATTGTATAATAAAGTTCACCTAGCGTAGCTCCTGCTTGAACCCAAGCCGATTTGCTCTCCACATCAACGCTAACCAAATTAGGTTTCTCAAGTCAATTACGACGAAACCGGGACCATTAAAGTAGGACACATAAGAAAGGCCCTCTGCATCATGGCCACCACTTCGGATTCTGATCTGCATAACATGTTTCTTGGAACAGTAAACTGTGGCCTGGACATGAGAGATATGAAACGGCGTGACGATAACGGACGGTTTCGGTGTTGACGGAGAAGAAAACCGGTGATTTCTTACGGATGAATTGAGAACAGAGGAATACAAGGAATCGTTTGAAGTGTAGAAAATGGGTTCATGAGTGGTGGTAGAGTTGGATACATTGGTAACAAGGCACTCTAGAAAGTCTTCTGGAGTGTTTGCTGAACCTACGACTAAAAATGAAAAGAGAAAGACGAAGATTTTGGAAAACGATGAAGAGAATCTAAGGTACTTCATTTTAATTTTCTGAATAGTTTGTTTTGCCACAACTATTGAGAAATATATTAAACTATGTGAGGAGATAACTGATAACGAAATTTACTGATATATGCTAATTAGACTGACACTTACTAACAATTTCATTCTCGATCGAATCCTCCACTCAATATAATTAACAGAAAAAGAGAAATAAAACAGCCAAAATTGGCAAAGAGAGAACTAAGAGAGCTAAACTAAAATCCAGAAGCTAGACTCAGAATTGAGCTAAATCTCGAATCTTCGATACAAGTTTCAAATATGCATTATTAAGAACCATCTACCAAAAACATAATAAGAAAATGATTTAAAAAAAAAAAAAAGGCACATATTTGTTTATTCAAGTCGACAAATTATGATATCTTTATTTATATACATCCATATAGATGAAGGGCATGGTTCCTAATTCAGAAAGTGAAAGATAAGAAAGCTCATGACAAACCAGCAATTAAGTACAACTCTAATCACCTTTTAAATGCGTAATTAAGAAGAGGTGGGATGCTTTGTTCGTTTGTGAAGAAATTAGTTGGATCAACTCTAGTCTTCACATGAACCAACCTGTAGAAATTATTCTTGAAATACTTTGTACCCCAAATGCTTGCTTGTGTAATACTTGTGGTGCCACCCTCATTAACGTTATTCATCCCAATGTCAAGGTCTTTGAAGTTGAAGTATACAGCCCTCGGATTTTCGGACACATAAGGAGTCATGTCATCGTAAAGCCTCCTTACCCAATTCGCATGCTGTTCTTCTTCTTCTTCTTCCTCTTCCCATTGCACGGAGTAATAAATCGAGTACCGGTTTCCAGCTCGGTGCGGGAATGGGATTGCGGATTCTGAAATCTCGTTCATTTTCCCTCCGTGAGGAAATAAATTGATGACTGCTCTTCCAACATCTTCCTCGTACAATCTTCCCAACATTGTTTCGAATACATCATCCGGAATAAGCTCTTTCACAAAGTCAGATTTTACTTTATGAGGTGACAAATCGAAATTAGATGTCCTATTAAGTAGAGCGTCCAAGGATTCTCCACTTCTAAATTGATTGAAAAAGAGAAAGGACTCGACCCATCTCATTTCGGAGCACTCTTGTCTTCGCAAACCCAATTCGGGAAACTCCTTTTGCATCAATTCAAGTAGCCTATCCACGCCGCCGTGGAACGTGCCCCGGACGTTAGCTTGTACCACAATTGTTGTCCTAATTTTCCCTTCAGCTTTTTGTTCAATTATAGAACTTACCGACGTTCGGAATGTGATATAAGTTGTTAGATCCTCATCGACTTTGTCAGCACGGCGTTGCCACCGATGAACGAACTTCTTTGTCGCATCGTCTTCCATGTTCCTCCAAACATCGAACACAGCCACCGTCGAAGGTACTGAAACTAGTCGAATTTTCCATGCTACAACGATTCCAAAGCTCGCCGGTCCACCACCTCGTATGGCCCAAAACAAGTCTTCCCCCATAGATTTCCGGTCTAGGATTCTTCCCTCAGCATCAACCAGTTCTGCGTCAAGAATATTATCAGCCGCGAGGCCATATTTTCGCGCCAAATAGCCGTAGCCACCTCCGCCGATCTGTCCACCAACACCGACCGTGTGGCAGTCGCCGGCGGGGAAGCCAAGATTTCCACTTTTCTCCGCAATCCTGTAATAAAGTTCACCTATGGTTGCCCCAGCTTGAACCCAAGCGGATTTGCTCTCGACATGGACGCTAACCGAATTTAGGTTTCTCAAGTCAATTACGACATAACCGGGAACTTTAAAGTAGGACACATAAGAAAGGCCTTCAGAATCATGGCCACCACTTCGGATTCGGATCTGCATACCATGTTTCTTGGAGCAGTAAACAGTAGCTTGGACATGGGAGACATTAGACGGCGTGACGATAACCGATGGTTTCGGTGTTGACGGAGAAGAAAACCGGCGATTTCTTATGGATGAATCCAAAACAGAGGAATACAAGGAATCGTTTGGAGTGTAGAAAATGGGTTCATGAGTGGAGGTAGAGTTGGAAACATGACTAACAAAGCACCCTATAAAGTCTTGTGAAGTTGTTGCTGAAGCTGCAACAGAAAATGGAAAGAGAAAGATGAAAATCTTGGAAAACGATGAAGAGAGAGTAAAGTTCTTCATTTTTACTTTCTGTTCTGTTCGTTTGGCGACAAATAACCTAAAGGATATATATATATATATATATATATATTATTTTTTATTTTTTATTTTTTGGTTGAAAACTTAAAAAGGATATTTTTTGTCTTCTTATTTATCCATTTTTTTTAATTTTTTATTACCGAAGACTATTGATGTTTTTTTTTTTTTTTTTTGGGCTTCAATAACAGTGAAGATTTATTGGGAGATTGATATTTTGGCTCTATGTTTCTGGAAGGAAATAAATAAAGGAATTGCAGCGTTTCATTGTCACAAGAAAAAATAATAATAGTAATAATAATTGCAACGTTTCAATGAAAGTGGGACCGTTTCTTACAACTCTTTCTTTGTTTTTATTATTTATTATTATTAAATATGTCTGCAACTCCTCCTTTTATTATACGTTTATAGGGATGATAATTTTTCATACTAATGCCTAACTCACAAGACCCGTCTTAAGTGGGGCGGGAAAAATCAAGTCTAAACATATTCAGATTATAAACGGATTAAAAGTTTAACTCGTCATGAGATACATGACAGAAACAGATTTAGGGGTCTAGATCCTATTTCTCGTTTATCTATCACGTTTAGTATGTATTATTTTTATATTAACGATGTAGAACTTTAAATATTAAACTTTAACATAATGGATGTAAAAAAATTTTGAAAACTATTGTTTGTTTATTTTAATTTAAAATATATTTGTATGCTTTACATTCTAATTTTTTATATTTTATTTACAAAAATATCTAATTTGATAAATGAGGTATTCCGTGGTATCCCGAACCTGTACGGGAAAAACCTGTCCTATCCTTGTCAATTAAAATGGGTTATAGGACGAATATGAGGAGTATTTTTATTCGCAGACGAGTTGTAGGAGACCGCCTGTAATGTTTGAAAATTTCACAATGTTAATTCCTAAATTAATTACGGATAAAGTTAGTGAATTTTACATATTAAGAACACATTTTAAAGTGTCCTTGTAATTTATTTATTTATTTATTTATTTTGGACTATAGTGATATGAATGAAAAAAATTGAAATTGTGATATATTAGAAGAAATTGGTATCAATAGTTTTCTACTAAGAAATTGATTGGAAATTTTTGAAGCTTCCATCAATTACGTAGTCACATAAAGAAAAAGTGGGCGATGTGATTTATAATTTTAATAATCTTGTCATGTGCACGAATTACTGAATTAAATAAGAATCGATCTGTAAATATGAACTTTTCATGAAAATACTATCATAAACAGTAAGTTTCATGTTATGAAATGCTTAACGACATGTTCGCTTAATTTTTCGTATTACTTGATTAATGTGGAAAAATTTTTAAAAAAAAGTCTTAAAAAAATGTGATTGTATAAAACGTGATTTTAGAATTTCAATGCTAAGTTCATGATTTTAATTAATATATGACAACTTGAAAGAATATTTTAATATGATTTTGAGAAAATTTACTGTTTGCCAAAAGATTCCGAACTGTTAAAGTGAGTTAAAAAAGTGTTACAACTATCGAGTGAATTAGCTGTACAAAAGAATTAAGGGTTAATTTCATTTTTAGCATTTGTCGAAAAAGTATTATTAAAATTTGTATCACTTTTGTTTCCTTTCATTCCTAACACTGTCACGTCATCACCATCAATTAAGATGGATGTAAAAAGTCAAATATACCCTCAGGCAAGCCTAAATCTTATTTTTTTCACTTTCCCGCCTTGCCCCCCACCCATTTTGAAACCCAAATCTTCATGTAATATCTTAACTTGATTTAAAACTATTTTCACCATTTTAAAGAGAGAAACTTCCATCTAGAGAGAGAAACTTCCATTTAGAGAGATAAACTCTCACCGTCGAAAACCACTCCAAAAATTACTCGAGAACTGTCGGAAACCAACATCAACGCCTTCTATAAATCTTTTTTGAACTCTGTAATAGCTGGAGAATATTCTTAAATCACTCAAAACCAGTTGAAATTTCTTGAGTTTCCCATATCCAAACCCAAGAAGTTGGCGGAGAAAAACATTACTCCCGAAAATATGAATGTTCGGCTAATGGCTTCGGTAGAGAAAAGGCCATCGGCGGAGAAAAATCCTCAAAAACCGGAACCAGAGAAAAAAAGAAGGGAGCCTGAGAAATGGTTGACGAAAAATAAGAGAGAAATCTGTATTGCTAGTTGAATTATGAAAAAAAAAAAAAAAAATTGCATAAAAATTATAATGTTTGTATTTTTATTTGATTTTGTGACATAAACTAAATGTTTGTTAGTTGGGTATTTCGATTTTGAGAGGAAATTTAGTGTATTGGTTTATATAAATTTTTATATTATATTAAATATTATTACTGTTGGTGTCATTTACAGGGGTTGGTCATTTACATAATGGCCGGGTGGTAATGTTTTTAATGACCTTATTTTTGTCTGTGTGAATGGCCAAAAATGTTAGATTTTTTTGTAAAAAAAATTTTAGACATAGGTCAGAATTGTTATGACCGGATGGTCATAACATGAATGACCTTTACTTAAAAATGATAAAAAATGTTAGTTTTTTTTTTTAAAATTTTTAGACATAGGTCATAACTGTTATGACTGGGTGGTCATAACTGTTATGACCACCAGTTATGACCGGGTGGTCATAGCAGGAATAATCTTTACTAAAAAATGACTAAAAATGTTAGATTTTTAAAAAAAAAAAAAAAATTTAGACATAGGTCATAACTGTTATGTGATCATAACATGAATGACCTTAACTGGAAAATGGCCAAAAATGTTAGATATTTTTTAAAAAAATTTTTTAGACATAGGTCATAACTGTTATGACCACCAGTTATGACCAAGTGGTCATAACTGTTATGATCTTTATTCAAAAATGACAAAAAATGTTAGATTTTTTTAAATTTTTTTTTAATTTTTTTTAACTGTTATGACCAGGTAGTCATAACATGAATGACCTTTACTAGAAAATGACCAAAAATATTAGATTTTTTAAAAATTTTTTTTTTAGACATAGGTCATAACTGTTATGACCGGGTGGTCATAACATTAATGATCTTTACTGGAAAATGGTCAAAAATGTTAGATTTTTTTGAAATTTTTTTTTAGACATAGGTCATAACTAACAGGAATGATCTTTACTCAAAAATGATAAAAATTGTTATATTTTGTTAATTTTTTTTTGTTAAAGGGAAGTGTTAAATTTTTTTTCCCGACGATGAGAGTTTCTCTCTCTAAATGAAAGTTTCTCTCTCTAAAATAGTGAAAATAATTTTAAATCAAGTTAAGATATTACATGAAGATTTGAGTTTCAAAATGGATGGGGGCTAGGTGGGAAAGTGAAATAAATAAGATTTAGGCTTGCCTGAGGGTATTTTTGACTTTTTACATCCATCTTAATTGATGGTGATGACGTGCTAGGAATGAAAGGAAACAAAAATGATGTCAATTTTAATAATATTTTTTTTCACAAATGTTAAAAATGAAATTAACCCAAGAAATAAATTGTATTCTGAGTATGAAATTAGTTTATAAATCAAGAATTATGGTGGATTGTTAATTAAAAAAAAAAAAAAAAAGTAGATGGGGAAGTGGTGATCTTCAGACCACGACCACAGTTTAGTGCTCAAGACCACACTTGTTGGTCATAAGACCAAATTTTCTCTCTCCCTCTTTTCCTCTCTTTTCCCCTGTCTTTTGCCTTCTCACGCTAGCTTGCTGCCATCACTGGATTGCCGGTCTCCGGCCAGCTGCAGCAGCCACGCGCCGAGGACCCATGGAGCTTGTCACTTGAATAGCCCGTATCCGGAGTTTGGTGGCCTCCCGTGCCGCCGTTTGCCGGAAATCAATGTTCAAAGTTTCACCTCCATGAACTTTCAAGCGAGATTCCGGTGAACTCCGACCTCGACTTAGCCGGCAAGTGTACCATCGTGTTCCCCGTGCCGAGAAGAACAAAAGCCACCAACGCTCGCTCCGATCATTGACGGAAATTTTCCGATCTACCGCCGGCCCCAATTCGGTTTTTGTGCCTTTTCGGACAAACCGAAGATCATTTGTGGAAATCAACACCGGAAATGGGTTCGTTTCGTCAAGATCTACGAGATGGGGCCTATCTCCGCCCCTTCTACTGAGCCAATCAACGGGGGTCAAACCAGTAAACTGTTTGACCCCTGGTCCACAAGTTTCAGAAAATCGCCTTCCCGGCATATTTTCGACGTTCCGAATACGTCCGAGACATCGGATTTTCGAGACGGAGTTCCAAAGGTTGAGATTTGCGACTCAAAGTTTCGCCGCTCAATATGAAACGATGTTTTGAACGCCAACCGGAATCATCCTTCCCAACCGGATGTCGTTGAACGATTTCGGTAGTAATCTCGGCAACTTTGACTACTTAAGTTATTTATTGGATTAATTATATGTTTATTCATGTGTTTTGAACGAATATCAATATTTAAATTTTCTTAAAATATTTGATATTCAATTCGATATAAAGTGAGATTGGATTAGAACAATAAATATACACACATTGCTTTGATATGATATAAATGTTCTGAGTGGCATGTCTTGCAGTTATGGTGTGCCAAAATCTTTTTATAAAGGGTTTAATTGCAGGTTTGAATTTTTGGATATTAAGAAAAATGAGCTGTAATGTTGTCGGATTTTTATAAATCCGACCATAATTGGTGATTAAATTTATAAGTAGTTTTATAAGTTACCATGTTAGGCTCCAACAATTTTATAATCTAGCGTTCATGCCTTAATTTATAAGTGGAAATGATCCATGAAGTAGTATATAAATGGTGTTCATTTTCTCACCAATAAGTTTCTTTGTTTTTTTTTTTTAATATGCGTTTTTGCATATGATATGAGGGTAGTAATAATGGATATTCCTCCCTATTCTTCATTGATTAAGAAGATGCATTCTCAGCTGATGTTCATAATAATGCCCATTTTTCAAGTTGTTGCATGGTTTAACTTTTTGGTATTTTTATGTGGAAAAAAAAAAAATCATTGTTTTCCCAGTTTAATTCTTGACTCCAAAGTCGAGTCTTGACTATTGTACTCGATCCTTGATCTTCAAGTTTAAATTTCAAGTTTAAATATGAGAGGATCATGAATTTTCTGTAATCTTTGAACCAATTTAAATGGGATTAAGATTTAGAAACTATGAATAGGTTTTAAAAATAAATAAAAAAAAAATCTCTGGAATTTTGGTGATGAAGTTTAAGATCTAAACAAGTACTTATGTTTATGAAGTTAATTAACGGCTGCGGCCTGTAACACTGCCCCACCCTCAGCCACTCCATTGGCATCCTTTCTTGTAAATTCTTTTTTTCAAAGTTTCATTTTCTTTTTTATAAAGAGATGGCATTTTAGCTAATTGTACCTCGTTGGCTACTTTTCGTTTTGTTTTTCTTTTTTAAGAACTCGTCTGGTATACTCTCGTTTTTTATTTATTTTTATTTATTTTTTATTTTTTATTTTTATTTTAACGAGCAACATTAACCAAGTACCAATTGAGATCTTGATGATATGCAAGTATTTTATTTTATTTTACTTTTTTTGTGTACAAATTCTAGTCACATATCTGGGCGACAGATTATTGATATTTAAAGGAAGAAAAATGTATGTTTCGTGCTGAAGAAGTTCAAAAAATTATGAGATAATAGATTAAAAATTTTGGGTTAATCATTTTTAGTTCCTGAATTAAAAGTTAAATCTTATTATACTCACTTTTGAAAGAACTAAAACTGAATCTTTTGTCGATCAACTTGTTCAAAATTAATACGTCCTATTGTTAAAATTTGAAGTAATTTCACAAGCTAACTCCTCATTTTTTAAAATGTTTTAAAAGTCGAAAATCAAAACTGGTTCTGATCTTTAATCCAGAAACTAAAAAGTGAATTAACTTTTTTTATTTTCTTCTCTTTTTTTTTCTTTTTAAATAAAGCTAAACTAGATAATATCAATTTGTGTCTTGTTAACAATCTTAAGACATAGTTCTAGTTCCAGGTGCCTTTTTCTGTGCCTATCTCTTTGTTGATCAAATTGTTTTCGTAACCGTTCTCCTTTTGGATTGGTTGAGAAGAAGAAAAAATTGAAGACGCTAATTCATGAAAATATATATATATATTAGGAACATCAACTTTAATCTTAATTTCTATATAAGAGACGTGGCGACATTGATATTTCTTAAATAAGAAAAAAAAAAAGTAGTTGAAAAATCGAAGATAGGAATAATAATGATGAATAATGTTATACCAATTCTAAAATATATAACAGTCGAGCTAATTTATTTGTATTCAATTCTAAACTTCCTAAAAAGTCTATATATAATAATACGAAATAGGCCCTAAAAGACCTTTATTTCAAAAGTACAAAACAAGAAAAATTCATGACATCAAACAATTAAGGATCTCTAATGACTTTTTGTTTTGAAAGAGTAAGAAGAGGTGGGATACTTTGTTCATATGTGAAGAAATTAGTCGGATCAACTTTAGTCTTCACATAAATCAACTTGTAGAAATTGTTTTTGAAATACTTTGTTCCCCAAATGCTTGCTTGTGTGATATTTGTTGTGCCACCTTCAGTAAGGTTATTTGTCCCAAGGTCAAGGTCTCTAGAGTTTACATACGTAGCCCTCGGATTTTTGGACGCATAAGGAGCCAAGTCGTTGTAAAACCTTCTTAACCATTTCACATGCTTTTCTTCTTCTTGATCTTCCCATCTCAAGGTGTAGTAAACCATGAAGAGGACTCCGGCTCGGTGTGGGAATGGGATAGCGGATTCCGAAATCTCGTTCATTTTCCCTCCGTAAGGAAATACAGAGATGACTGTTCTTCCCACGTCTTCTTCGAACAACTTTCCCAATATCGTTTCCAACGCGTCATCTGGGATAGGCTCTTTCATGAAATCGCATTTAACTTTCCGAGGTAAAAAATCGAAATAAGATGTCCTATCGAGTAGAACGTCTAAGGATTCTCCGCTTCGGAATTGATTGAGAAAGAGAAAAGATTCCACCCACCTCATTTCGGAGCAGTCTCGTCTTTGCAAACCCAACTCGGGAAACTCCTTTTCCATCAATTCAAGTAGCTTATCCATGCCGCCGTGGAATGTGCCCCTGACGCCAACTTCTACTCCAATTTTGGTATCGTTATTAGAACTCGCAGCCGTTTTGAACGTCAAGAAGATTGTTAGATCCTCATCGACTTTACTTGCACGGCGTTGCCACCAATGAACAAACCTCTTCGTCGCGTCGTTTTCCATGTTCCTCGAAACATCAAACACGGTCACTGTCGATGGGACCGGAACTAATCGAACTTTCCATTCTAGTATGATTCCAAAGCTTGCAGCTCCACCGCCGCGTATGGCCCAAAACAAGTCTTCCCCCATTGATTTCCTGTCCAGAATTCTTCCCTCGGCATCAACCAATTTTGCATCAAGAACATTATCAGCCGCGAGGCCATACTTTCGCGACAAATAGCCGTAGCCTCCTCCGCCGATCTGCCCACCGACACCAACGGTATGGCAATCGCCGGCCGGGAAGCCAAGATTTCCGCTTTTCTCCGCAATCCAATAATAAAGTTCGCCTAGGGTTGCCCCGGCTTGAACCCAAGTGGATTTGCTCTCGACATCGACGTTAACCGAATTTAGGTTTCTCAGGTCAATTACGGCATAACCGGGAAGTTTAAAGTAGGACACATAAGAGAGGCCTTCAGAATCATGGCCACCACTTCGGATTCGGATCTGCATACCATGTTTCTTGGAACAGTAAAGGATGGCTTGGACATGGGAGACATGAAACGGCGTGACGATAACCGACGGTTTTGGGGTCGACGGAGAAGAAAGTCGGCTGTTTCTTATGGATGAATTGAGAACAGAGTAATACAAGGAATCGTTTGGAGTGTAGAAAATGGGTTCGTGGGTGGAGGTAGAGTTGGAAACGTGAGTGGAAAGGCAATGGAGAAAGTCGTCATCAGTGTTGGCTGAAGCTGCAAATAAAAATGAAAAAAGAGAGATGAAAATCTTGGCGAACGATGAAGAGAGAGTAAAGTTCATTTTTGCTTTCTGATCAGTGCGTTTTTTCACAAATGTTGTATTTAAAACTGAAGGGATATTGTTGTCTTTGTAATTTTATATTTCTTTTTGATAATTTGTTTGACGGAAGACTCTTCTTGATGTTTCTATACTTACCTTTACGAAACATGAGGACCATTTTTTTTTAAAACGATATGGCGTGTTTGACTTTGGCATCTTGAATATAAAAGGAAAAAAAAAAGTTCTTAGGCTTCAGATTTGAACGTTCTTATCTTATCTATCCTTTTCTTGTCATCCACTGAGCTAATTTTAATAAGGAAAATCAGTTTTAAATGAAATTGTTGGATTTTATTATGAGCTCTATTTAGGTAGCTAGCTACTAAATATGAAGGCTAAGGGCCCATTTAGAGAACATGTGAAAATGATTTGGTTAAAAATATGTGTTTTGAAAGCAAAAACTTTTGAAATAATTTTGGGATTTAAAAAATAGTATAAAAATTTAAAATATATTTTAATTTATTTATCTCATTATTATAAGTATTTTGATATAAAAATGATCCCGATTAACTTTTTCAAACGAATCATTTAACCTTATAACAAGTCACTCGTTTCAAAACTATTTACAAAAGTGACATCAATTCTCTTTTCAACCCCACACCCCCACCAAACGTTTTGACACCTTTAAATTTCTCCAATTCTAATTTACCAAAATGTCACTTTATTTTTGTGCATTTACAAACCAGCACCTTATCTTTGGATTTTTAAATAGCTAATTATAATGTCAAGAAACACTGAACGAACAGGTTTCCTTGTATGATATAAAATATTAAGGGATCGGCAAATAATATTCTTGGTTGACTAAAAAAAAAAAAAAAATCTTGGTGCGCAACATGCATGGGATAACAATTAAAAGGTCCCGTTTAACAAAATTTCTATTTTTACTTTCGGTTAGTAGAAGAATAAAAGTAAGAAATATGGTTTTTGATGTATTTGGAAACCATATCTTTAAAAGTTAGGGCTCGTTTGGGGTAATATATGAATATAGTGTTTTGGAAGTTAAGTTGGAAATGCATGTTTCGGAGAAATATTTTTGAAAAAGTTCTGTGATATAAAAAATTGTACAAAAATTTAAAATGTATTCAAGAATATTTTTGAAAAAGTTCTGTGATATAAAAAATTGTACAAAAATTTAAAATGTATTCAAGAAAAAAATATGCAAAATGGATATTGTCTTGTTTGTCTCGTCGTTACGAGTGTTTTGACATAAAATTCATCTAATTCCGATTTGAAATGATAAAGTTACAGACTTTTAAACCTTGAGTTTTTTTGAAAACAGAATAAAGAAAAAATTTCATGTAAAATTGAAAATTTAAAATTCAGATGGCAAAATGCCATCTCCAAATGACATCCCAAACACTCCCTTAGAATTAAAGTTAGTATTTTTTAACACTATTCTATTATACTGTATTTCACTTGCTCCTCCTACCAAGCATGTGTAATGAGTGAATACTTGCTCCTTTTGTTTTGTTTGTTTTTTGCGCAGCACAAAATTGATACACGCGCGTGTATTGAGTGAAGAGTTGTGTAGGACAAATTTATACAACAAAAGGTCAACGTTTTGCTTTCAAATTTGGAGATATATTACTTATTTACGTTATTCCTATATTCCTTAGGAAGGGAAGGATGTTTTCTTTGGTAATGTCTTTTGTAATGTGATTGTATGATCCGCCACATATAACATCAAGATTAAGACTTTATAATTTTTCTTTTTTTGTTAATACTTGACGTTTGGAGTAACATGCTACACATAAAAGCGCACAATATTATATGTAGATTTACTAGTAGTTACATGAGTATGAAAAAAAAAATACATATACTAAATCTATATGACTGTCAAATATAAAGATCATACTATTCTCTTATTTTTTGACATTTCATTTGTCATTCTTTGTATCATAGATTGAATAAGATAGATTAAGACCACATACTATTCTCTTATTTTTTAGAAAAATAAGAATATAAGATAGATTAACAAACCTTTCATTAAGTTATTGTGGTAGGTTCCGGTCTTCTTCATTTTTCCATTTTTTCTGTTGTTCAGCACGCCAAAGTAGAAAAATTGTTTCATGTTCTAGAAGTGAATGAGTGATTAGTTTACCCCCATCTATCTGAATGATTGGTCGCAACTCGGGAGGAAGAACAGGTAATAGACATAAAACCATCCATTCTGGTTCTATATTTATTCGAATAAAATACTTTGCTAATTCTATACGTCTAACCAAAAAATCCTTTCTTCTTCCAGTTGATCGCAGATCATTTCTTCTCTCTTCAAGTTGACTTTTATAGGTTGGATGTAATTCCCAGCTTCACTGGGAAAACTATATTTGTCCATTTGACTTCTTAATAAAATCCAACTTTTCCCTTTAAAAAAAAGGTCAACAATAGTGATTGCTGGCATAGCTTTTAATGATAATTCTACACAAATCACTTTATTATTAGGTGTAAAATGTAAAGTTCAAATCCTCTAAAAAAGAATGAAAAGAGCTTGTGATAATATTCATTTATAATTTTATCATTTGATTGGTTTAGCGAAGATTGTATTAGATCTCTCATTCTAGAAAGATATAATGAAAGGTTTGGTTAAGTGAAAAATAAGCAAGATTAAAATGAGGATCTTCCTTTTAACCTTTTGGTCAACTACATCCACCGCAAGTTCTAGAAAACATCAATAGTAGAGAAAGATTATTTTTCTCTCCATTTTCGCAAGTTATATTTTGCTTTCTTTCTAGATTCTTTTTCTTTCTTTCTTTTGATTTTTCTAATGTACTTAAAGGGCCAGTTTATTTCGTGTGTCTAAAGTCCTTAATTTCATAGTGAAAATAGCATTTTAGTAATCACATTTCAAGCTGATATTTCATTTTTATATTAGAATAAAAATCAAAATGAGACTTGTTTTTAAAATTACTTCTCTTCCTAATTTCACCCATTCTATTTCAGACTAACATTTTTGGATTTATTTTAAGTTTTAAAATATCATAACATTTTTGTTTAATCTTAGACTAAGAATATTCTTTTTCAATGTGATCATAACAAAGAGAGGAATAAATCCACATACAAATTTCGTTCCAAAACCAAACAAAATGACTTATAAATTACTTCTCATCTTAAAAATGTACTAAAAGTAAACTTACGAGAAAAATGAACCCTATTGAGCGAATAACATGTGAATACACGTCCTCTTATTATTATTATTTTTTTTCCCAAGTATTTGAAACAACAGACACAGACTGAGTGTTTCCTTCCCCCCCTATTTTGTTATTTCGCTAGAATCTTTGAATTTACTAATCTAAAGAAATTTCTAACATTGGAGTTCCATAATGTTAAGATTGTCTCAAAGCTGTCTTTTTTCTTTTTAATTTGCTTTATATGAGGAAACCGTTACATATTCCAAAAAATCAGTGCTACTAGCAAAATCTATAAACTGAGGAACAAATGGAAAAACGACAACCAACTAAATATTTGTAATGGCTTGCTTTTAATCAATTAGTAGGTATTCACGACCTCATGTATATACAAAAACATAAATCAAATGATATAATAGTTGTCATTACTACTAAATAAACAAGATAAAGAGACCTCTGTTTTTTTTTTTTTATATTTAATGTGACGGGCGCCACTATGTGTAGTTCTGTACGACTGATGTTACCAAACCGTCAAGATTAGTTGGGGAAGAGGACAAAACTGTAGCACAAAAAACAGGGGCAAAAATCCAAAAAAAAAAAAAAAAAGGAAAGAAAAAGAAGAAGAAACGACAACATTAGAAAAGAAGGTGGAATTTGGGTCAAAATTAAACTCACACCTGAATATGCTTACTAGTAATTTTGCTAGGCAGGGTAGAGCTGAGTGGTTGGCTTGGCGGCTAGCTGATGGGCTTCTTTTTTTGGGGCCTTAAATTTTATTTTGCCTGTAATTTTGGCTAAAATATCTTATTTCCCTACAAAATAAATTAAAATTAAATTAAAACTAAATATTCCACACAAAAATATTTTAAATTAAATTCATGAGAAATATTTAATTAAAACTTAATTTATTTGACAGTTATGTACAATAAAAATGCATTTTTGTGCATTTATCAGAAGGCATCAACAAGAAACGACAATTTCAGAAAAGAAGGCATCAACAAGAAGAAACGACAATACATTAAAGCTACCAAATTAAAACGACATTAATATTAAAATGAAAAACCCTCCCAGAAGGCCAGAACAAAACAATAGCAAAAGTCACATCGACGTATAGACAGTGATTAAACCCCCAGAAAAAAAAAACCATTCACAGGGGGGGGGGGGGGGGGGGGGGGGTGGGAGATAAATCTAGCTATGTTATTTTGAAACAGCAAACAAAGACTCGCGTCCATTTGGTTCGATGATCGGAATTGAAATTTTTAAGTTGAAGTTGGTTGATTGTTCAAAAACAAGTTATAATTTTTGTTAAATTTTTTATTGAAAAAAAGATAAAAACTGAAATAAAAAAATTGAGTTGGAACTAAGATACCAAACAATGGAACTTTTTGGCAAGCGTACAGCTTATTTGGTAGAATATTTGAATTTTTTAATCTGAAGGAACTCTGTACAAACATTTATTGGAGTTCCATAATGTGAACATTACCTCAAAGCTGTCGTTTTTCCTTTGTAATTTGTTTTGTATAAGAAAAAATTGAATGTCAAATGTTCCCAATAATCAGTGCTACTCAAAAAATCAATAAATTGTGAAACAATTGGAAAAATGACAACCAACTAATAATTTGTAACGGTTTGTCTTTAAGCAATTAGAAGGTATTCATCATGGCATCGTGTATGTAACAAAAACATGACCAAAAGATGTAATAATAATTACTACTGAACAAACAAGGGTAAATATTGTAGGAGAATTAATGTAAATAATCGTATCTATTGTTTTAGGAATTTTGTAATTATCGAGTTAGTTTTTTAGTTTAAATTTTTAACTTTTTGATTTGTAAAGTCCTTAATTTCAAGATAATTATCTAGATTAGAAAAATTTGAATGTTGTGACTTATGTATATATATTTTAATTTCATCAATAAAAAGGCCATGTCATGTTGTCCAAATTCTATCTTGTAGAGGGTGAATTCTATAATTAATTAATCGAAAGGCCGATGACTGAGTTTAGGATTCGTTGAGTTAGACGGGTGCATGAGGAATCAATATGCTGCAAGAATGACAAAAAGCAATGACGTAAGTAAATAAATGAGACACAAAATCTATAAAGGTTCATTTGTTTAACGAGAGCTACTCCTTTGTTGGGTCTTCGGGAGTTCGTCCACTATATTTGAGAAAAAGAGTTACAATGAGATTGTGTAAGGGAAGCAGAGAGAAAGGGGAAATACAGAATAATAATTCGAAGAGAGAAATATGTAAGGGATGTAACGCCCCCGACAATCCACGTAGGGATGGCTACGTAGACGTGGGCCGTTACTTTACTTACTTAACTTATTACTTAGTTTCTTTCACTTGAACTTGAAGAAAATTACAGAATAATTTTTTTTTTTTCATACATATACAACTTCATACTTAAAATATTTGCGGAAAATCTTGCGTAGTGGTATCCCACACCGCCCTTCACTTGCTGCATCGTCTCCATGGCCCACCAAGTACTGCTGCAGGCATCTTTCCTACAGTATGAAATATTTGATGAGCTTTCGCCCAGCAAGTACAAACATAATCTCACAAAAACATTTCAAACATTTAGAAATATGCCAATCATCATGTAACTTATGCATGAACCATTTATGATTGATTGAATGTCTTATGCTTCATTATAGACTCAATCTTTAATTATCTTGTCTCAACATGTGGGCCCATAGTGTTCGTACCAAAAGCGCGCAGCCTCCAGATAAAGCTAGGGTTTGCAAGGCCCTAACAGTTCTGGGAATTTTAACTTGACCCTTCACGATCACGCATTTCGATCACGGAAGGTAATTATCACCACTAAACATGTAGCCTCCTCGATTAAGGGAGGTTGGTACGACACCTTACTGTTTATCTTACCATGTGATTTAACATTAGTGAACATGCTTCATGATGTCACTATGTCATATCATAATTAACACTTGCTATAACATAACATTCTTGAAAACATGGCATTTTTTTTAAAACCATGACATTTTTGTAAACGTAACATTTTTGAAACCATGACCTTTTGGAAAACATGGCATTTTTGTTAACATGACATTCTTATAACATGGCATAACATATAATAACATAACTTAGCACATCATAGCATAGTATCACACATTATGGCATCACATATCATAGCATAACATAGCATGTATACTTGAAAATATAGTATAATTGAAAATAGTCGACTATTTTCATACTGTAGGTGAGGTTCGATACTTGCCTGTAGTCCTACGCCCTTGATTTATCGTCCCAATATAGCACGACAATAGTTCCTACTCCTGTTTTCAAACAGGGTGTAAGATAAGAATCATTTACATTCTATCTTACTATAAATCATAATTATTAAATGTTGGTATCCCAAATATTGTGCTTGATTTTTCTCTAACGTCGTCTCAAACCTTATTCTCGCTTAATCGTCCGTAACGACAGTTTTCTGCAGTATAGTTTCTATACCGATAAATTACACTGCAGTATCATCTTAGTCAAACCTTTGACTTTCCTTGGTCAAACTTTGACCATCATAAAATCATAAAATTTTTCTACCCTTTTTCTCAAAAGGTTCTATGCATGACTAAGCAAACTATTATTGAGTCTCGTATCTAATTAATCGAGAACTCAAGCATATACTGATAAAATTATGAATTTCCCATTGATACTCATAATTTTCATGAAACATCATCTAACACATAGTACGGACTTAAATTTCTTGCATATAAGAGTCCGTAAAAAATTCCGGTTATTACAAGGGATCTATGTGAACGAATATGTGCTTGTGTATATCGGTGTATCCGAATAAGTGCTTGTGAGTATGTGTGAATGGAAAGATCCCCTTCTTTGTTTGTGTGTGTCTCCTTATTTATAGTTGAGGTAGACTCCTTAGTTTCCCAATTGTGCTCTTGATTTAAGCCTTGAATCAGTCGGTTGACTTTCCTTTGTGGGCTTGATTTGTCCACTGATTGGGAGTTGATTTTGGGCCTTTAATCCTTGATTGCAGCCATGTATCTTTCTCCATTTATAGGCCAGATTACCTTGATTGTGGTTGGCATCAATTATTCCCAATTTATCTCCCTTGAATTATCACTGATTGATTACATTAGATGATCCAGTTGTTAATTCCTTAATCAAGGGGGATCAAGAATATATTATTTGTTGACCGATGGCGGAAGGTCGTGTATTGACTCATGGAGCGATTTGATTGATTAGCCATGTGACTCATTGAGGAGTCATCGATCAAGATGGGTTCGGATTGCCACATGTATGATGAGAGATGATGTACGAAATCTAATCTCAACATATATCGTATATGAGCAATATGCTCATGGGATCCCCTCTCTCTTTACTTTTCCGCAAACCCTAGCCACCTTCAAACGGGTCAACTAGACCCATCAAATGGGTCAATCGGACAGCTACTGATGGCCGCACCAAATCCTACTCCAAACCTTCTGGCAACAGCAAATTCATCAGGGCATCCTTCTCAATGCAGCCGCAATCTTCGTCTGCCTTCTGAACCCCCTACCTTAGCTACTATCATCCTTGCAATGCCCAAGGTCACACACTACCAAATGGTGTCCCACTTTTCTCTAATGGTGACTCCAACTCATGCTCACTATGCCGTCATTAACACCACCAACAATCAGAATTGGCTTCTTGATAGTGAGGCATCGCACTGTGTTACAGTTGACTTGAGTAATCTTTCCATTTATACTCCGTATGATGGCTCCAATGACATTGTGATTGGAGATGAGACGAGACTTCCTATTATCTACACCGTCTCCAACTCATGCTCCATGGCCACCATGTGCTCACTATGCCGTCACTAACACCACCAACAATCACTATGGCTTCTTAATAGTGGGGCATTGCACCATGTTACCGTCGACTTGAGTAATCTTCTCATTTATACTCTGTATGATAGCCCCAATGACATTGTTATTGGAGATGAGACGAGCCTTCCTATTATCTACACCGGTTTTATCACTCTTTCTACACCCTCTCTTACCTTATCTCATTGCAACCCAAAGACTCTCCAATCTACAAACCTAATCGCTCAAAGGATGTGAAAAATTGCCAGCAATGTTTCATTTCCCAAGAAAGGACTGTCTCAGAGTTAAGTAACCAGCTTAAAGCCCTAACTGGAAAAGGCTTTCACCATGTCATGTCTCTTCAATCTTTATGTATCAGTAACTGCGCAAAAGTTGAGTGCTTGCCAAAAAGGGGTTTCTAGTGTTTGATCAATTCCTGATTGACTAATAATAATGAATATTGAGATTGATCAATCTGTGATTTACTATCCCTCAATGGATCATTTTTTTTTTTAAAAAGAACGATGATTTTCTTAATTAAACAACCCTTTGAGATATTTATTGTGAAAAAATTACTTACAAAAAGGATCATATTGTTTTACTTTTTGCTGTTATTCCGTGAAGTTTACTCCCTTTCTCTCTCTCTCTGGTAGATTAAAATAATCTACCATATAAAAACGACATCAACATTAAAATGAGAAAACTCTCCCAGAACCCCAAAAAAAAAAAAAAAAAAAAAAAAAAAAAAAAAAAACTCTCATCAATTTATGATACATGGTAAACAAGAATAAAACAAAACTAAAAACTAAAAACAAAACTCTCATCAATTTATGATACATGGTGACTAAAAGAAACGTAAGAACCATAAACAAAAAAACAAACAAAAACAAAAACCTTCAATCTACATGGACGACAAATATTTTGGAAAACGACACATGTAAAACTAATAGGAAAAACCTTCTTATTATTACAATTCAATTTGGGGGGGGGGGGGGGGGGGGGGGGGTTGGGAAACGAAGTTTAAAGGCGAGTTCTTTATCTCATATAGAAAAATGACTGGCGGTAAAAGAGAGGAACTTGGATGCTACTTTGTAAAGAAATTAAATTAACTAAAAATACAAAATAAAAGCAATAAGTGAAGAACATAAAAATAGTTACTTATGTTCATGTATTATGAGTAAAGAATATATTAATAAGTAGCATTATGAGTCGGCTCACATATAAATACAATACTAACAAATCACCTGAATAAATATATTTTCTACATATAAATAAATTCAAAATTCCTAATAAATATAACCATATACAAAATAACAACTTTCCTAATATTGATAAGAACTTCCCTACGGATCCTTTTGTCGAAGGATTGAGTAATAATCTATGTTTAAATAGGAGTTTCTAGGTGATTGTAAGCACAACCTAGTGATAATTTCATGTCCGACTTTGTCATAGGATCTTGATTTTGAACTTCCAGTTCTCAAGTAAAAAAAAGCACGAGGTTGTGGATTTTTATTTTTTTGAATGTAGAAGAAATTGTTGTGTTCTTGTATTTTGTTTGTCGTTTGAATATAGATTGTTAATTTTCCAACATGATAATCGACATTAGACGTGCCAACACTTTGTTGCTATCAGATTGTTTGTTTGTTCTGACGCCATTGTCCTAGAATAAACAGGTAGAATAAACACGTGATTACTACCTTAAACGCAGACAAAAAAATCATCAGAAAATTAAATAAACATTTAGAATATTGAAGATTATTAAAATTTGGAAAGTGATCGAGATTGCTTGGAAGGTTCACGATACAACCTAATAATGGTTGATTTCGACATAAGAATTCTTGAAAAATTAAAATAATAAATAAATAAATAAGAGAATAAAAGATAGAAGTAGGAGACAAAGGATTAATATGGTTTTATATACGAATCAGGAATGGAAAGAAGATTTACTAATAAGGAATACTATTAATGGACTCCCATAAAAATATAAGTTGACAAGTGAAAAACGGTAATTTAGTTACCCAAAAAATATCAAATATTCTATAATTAAGAAATTTCCTATTTCTTAATATAAAAATTTAAATATTCTATATTACAGTCAATCAATCTAAAAATGAGAAATAATCATGAAGAATAATTTTAATCAATATATGTATCTCAACATATTTTATTATGCAAAGCTTTTACGACAATTTTTGAACAGTAAAGCCTTTTCCTGCTAACATGTTTTAGGCCTTCAGCAAAATCTGTAAATGAGAGCTTTTCGGCAAGATATGGGTACCGTTCACCGAACTGAGCGTGAATGAGTGGGAATACAATTCTAATTGCAAATCTTTTGTATGCTTTTTTTTTTTGTTTTTTTTTTGTTTTTTAATTTCTTTTGATGATTGATTACAGAGCCAATTAAAATTCCAATATTCTTGGAAATTTAAAATAGATGCATGGCTAGTTTATTGCATCAAACAATAAAGTCAGAAAAAAAAAATCATTGAATAAAACATATTTATATGTTTCAATTGTTAAGTTGGGGGCATAATTAGGAAAAAAAATTATAAGAATGGATATAAACAACATATATTAATTTTTGAATGGGACACAAACATAAACTTTCATGTAAAATATGAATAACACTAGAATTTTTTATAAATTTTAAATGAAAATAATAACTTTTAAAATTAAGTGGGAACACGTATCGCCGTACACAAAAGATTGGACTACGGAGTAAGTATTGTAATTGCCAAGTCACGTTAATATAAAGGTCCGGAATTTAATCCCACACTTTGAAGTTTAAATTAAAAAAAAAAATCTCATATTGCTTGGAGCAAAGCCATCTTCCCTAAAACAAAAATGTGAAGAAAAAGTCATAAAGGGGGAAAATAAATAAACAAAAAAACTAATCTTGCCTAATCAGTACAAAGAATGAAACAAGACAAAGAAAACAGAATGTGCTTTGGTTTGAAGATTGTTGTGAATTGGTGGTTCACAACCAAAAATTTAGGAGAAATGAATAAGACTAAATAAAATAAAAATAAATCAGAGCACGGGCCGGCTTCAATTTTTTATGAAAGAAAAAAGTAAATGTTCAAAGGTTCAAAAGTTCGTGTCAGACAACCTAATAAATATCTCTTAATGGAGTTGAAATTAGGAAAAAATAATATTTTAATCTAAGAGCTGCATATATAGTTAATTACTATAGATTAATTAGAGTTATAGAAAGATTAATGCCGGCAACTTCTTATAGATTTTGACGACTTCTACCTGAAAAGGACTCGTGTTTATATGTTGTACTTATTTGATACATGAATAGGTTATTAATATATTCCACCGAAAAAAAAAAAACCAAAACAAAACAAAGAATAGGTCATTACTAACTAGTAAGGAATCTAGAGATAAACCATAAAATAGTGATTTCAAGTATCATTCTTTATATATTATTATTATTTTTTTAAGTGAAGGTCATGTACCATTCTTTTGGTTAAATTTCTCCCTCTTTTTTTTATAATATTGGAAAGATTAAAATGTTGTAGATCCCATGGATTTACATTTTTCTTTCCTTCTTATTTTCCACTCTATCAAACAACCAAAAAATTATTTTCCTTTCTACCCCTCATTTCTTTCCTTCCTCCCCCTTTTCCACCATATCAAACAAAGACTCAGGGGAATCTGTCATCTTGTTATCAGTAGTCATTACATGTCATCAGTAACGGAGCTATTTGAGGATGCTGTTCTCACTGACTTTTTATTATTCAATTTTTAAAAGAAGTTTGAAAAAATTTAAGATTTTCTTTTTTTTTTCTCCCTTATTAGGATTTAATTTTTTTCGTGTGTACAGCCACAATAAACTTAACACCCTTTCACTTTTATTTTTGTATTTTCAATAAGAAAAAAAAAATGTTTCCCCATTGAAGTAGAAGACACTGGGTTCCGTCGTTGCATGAGGTTGCCTTTAAGACATGTGCCCAATAGTTAAGAAATTAGATAGATTCAGCTGCTGATAATATCTTAACTTCAATGACTCATATGAGACGTGCAGTCCTGAGGCAACGGAAAACATTAATGATCAAATCATTAACCCGTTAGGTATAAAGTCTCACCAATCTTTCCAATGTGGTTAGAGTTTACCAACCAAATGCTAAACAAAAGATAAACGAGGCAGAATAATTTTAAGCAGATATAGAAGATGATTCAACATTATAGATACTTGTGGAATTGAAAACTTGAAGCGAACAATATACTTTGATAATCAACAGTTGGAGAAAGAGGGAGATTATAGTTCCAGGATTTTGGGACTAATTACACGTTTTCTCATTGACTGCTTCTTTACATATCTATTTCTATTTTTATTTTTTCATTCTTTTTTCAATTTGTAATGAATTTTAATTTTATTATTAATTACATTTTCTTCTTATCACAAAAAAAAAAAAAAAAAAAAAATCAAATCAAATCAAATTAATCAGAGTCGCCGGCCTCCAAGTGAAGTAGTAATGTAATATGAGACATTGCAGTGATGATGAGTTGAAAAGGAAAGGATAAGATCATGGTTGTTATATAAATACATATCAACATATTTATAATATATATATATATATATATATATATATATTTTCCATGCATACTCTTCACTTGGGTCTTCTAAGTAGTCACCTTGTGAGCATTCGGGTTTCATAATTGACTTTTCAATCATTTCGATTTCGTTTAACTGCAAATAGTCGTATAAAGACATTATATATATTTTGAGTTCTTAGGGCCTGTTTAGGATCATATTTGGATACGGTATTTTGGAGGTTAAAAATGGTTTGGGTTTTGAAAATGTACATTTGACGAAAATAAACTGTTTGGAAAAAAGAGTGAAAAAGTGCAAAAATTTGAAAGTTGATTGGAAAATATGAGCAATATGGATATTACTTCGTTTTACTCAAAATTTTATGCAATTTGAAAAAAATATATATCATTTCGACTTAAAACGATAAAATTATGAACTTTTAAAATTTTAGTTTTTTTTTTTTTGAAAATATTTGGAAAAGTAAAAGTGGAGGAAAATGACAAAAAGATTGTTTGGAAACATTGTTTCCAATGTACCCCAAATATTGATTAACAATTGCCTTGTGAATTCATCACAGAGGTAATTTGTCTCATAAATCTTTAATTTTACTTTTTTTTCCCCTCAAATTTTAACAAACCACCCTGTTGATGATAGTGTTAATTTTGAATAGAAATCGGCATTTGACTTGCATATGAATTATTTATTAAGGGCACAAATAATCATCTTTCTATATTTTAAGTCACATTAGTAAGGTTAGGATCATTAATTAAGTTATATCAAATTAGAGAAATTTGAATTAACTGTCATAAATGTAAATTTGAGTTAAAAAATCAAATTTTAAAAAATAAATTTATGCTATAAATTAACGATCTAAATACAAGTCGCATGTCAATATTTTTTAAAAAAGAAATTAACACCGTTTTAATGGGACTGCTTTGCAACAAATTTGCAAATACAAGGTCTAAATTATCAAAATTAAAAGTTTGGTGGGAAATTACAAGTAGCGATAAGTACATAGGGCAATCATGCAAAACAGCCTATACTTTTGGCCCACAAGTTGTTCTCCTATTTAAGTATATCTGTTCATGGGCATATCTTATATCTGCACGTACACAAACAAGGAAAAACAATGGCAAAAAGACCTGATCAAGAAGTTGATTTGTTAACTAAGTTGTATGAAGCATCAATCAAAGGATCTTTGCTTACCTTCAACTCATTGATTCAAAAAGATCCATTAATCCTGAGTAAGATTTCACTAACCCCCTTCAATGAAACTCCTCTACACATAACAGCTTTACTTGGCCACCATGATTTCACTAGACAACTTCTTTTCCACAAGCCGAAACTTTCTTCCGAGTTGGATTCCCACCAACGCTCACCTCTTCACCTGGCTTCAGCCGAGGGCCACACGGAGGTAGTCCGAGTATTGTTACAAGAAAACAGTGACGAAAACATGTGCTTAGCCAAAGATCAAAACGGGAAGATTCCTCTCCATTACGCTGCCATGAGAGGTCGAATCGACGTGATTAAGTTGTTGATCGGCGCGAGAAAGGAGTCGGTTTTGGAAGTGATGCCTGATGGACAAACAGTGCTGCACTTGTGTGTTAGATACAACCACTTGGAGGCTCTCAAAGTGTTGGTCGAATCGGAAGTTGCATACGAGAACTGCCGGTTCCTCAACTCCAAAGGGAGTGCTGATGGGAATACTATTTTGCATTTAGCTGTGATGCTAAAGCAAGTTGAGGTAAGTATTAGCGAAACTTATTATTTCATCTCAGGGAAAATTCTTATTTTGAATGTAACTATCTTCATTTGAAAATTGGAATTTATTTTTATTTATCTTAATTTATAAAATTTCTCTATCATAGGTGATGTATTAGCATTAGACAACTTATATCTGATTTAATAGATTATAAGTTGCATCTATATGAAGTTCATGTACATAGGCACATACACATTAAATATCTTTGTGTCTCTTTTCCATTTTTGCTTTAATCTTTTCTTATTTAATTTTTAGAGTAAGTTTCTTTATATGCAATCAAAGGTCTATCTGATGGCATCTAATATATATATATATATATATATATATGTATATATTTTATTTCCAGAATTCGTTAGAAATGTTTTAAAAAATCTTAAGGGAAGAAAAACTATTGTTATTTCCATTTTTTTGGTAAAGAAATTCTAAGGGCTCGTAAGGGAGATTTTTGGAGACGGAATTTTGCCATTGAGACTCTTGGAGTTGAAATGAGTTTTGTAAATATGAGTTTGGGGTAAAAACTTTTGGAAAAAAAAAAAGTTGTTTTGGAGTTTTATGTTTAATGGAAGAATAATTGGAAAAACAAATATTTTGAGATACGTTTTTTTGTTGATTTTCATATAAAAAAATTGTGAAATAGTAAATTTTTAGAAAAAACTTTTGAAAATCCAAAAGTCCTCCAAACGTCTATTTGGTAGAACACTGTCTGGAAAAGTGTCTTCAAACAGGGCCTAATAGAAAAATACTTTAAAGCATCAGTGACGTTGAACTTAACAACTAATAAAAGGTGTATCCCACCTCTATTAGTGTATGATATCAACTTCACTAAAGTTGGCTAGCATTGATGGAATCACAAATTATAAGCGAAAACTTATAATTTCACCTTAACTGTGCAGACTACGAAATACTTGTTATCAATACCTGGCGTAAAAACAGGAACAAATGATATAGAGAACCATAGAGGTCTCAAAGCCTTCGAGCTTCTAGAGCACTTTCCAGGAACCGACTTCATCAGTGACATAATCCGACATACGTTTAAGGACCTCGGTTTTGAAAATTTGACTTCAACAACAATAACCCGAGATCAAAATGACGTCACTCAGAAGAAATCAACAACCAAATCATCAAAAGGCAAAGCCAGAAAGTGGTTCGGGTTCCTGAAATACAAAGGAGATTGGATGGAAGACAAGCGAGGCTCTATCATGATTGTGTCTACGGTGATCGCAACCATGACATACCAAACTGCCATCAACCCACCAGGCGGAGTTTGGCAGGAAACCACAAACGACGAAAAGAGCGGCTTTTATAATTGCAGCAGAGATATGTGTTTAGCTGGAACCTCAATTCTAGCGCGTTACGATTCGGGAATTTACACCGCTTTCCTGGTTTTTAACAGCATTTCTTTCTTTGCGTCGCTCAGCGTCATTCTTCTGCTGATCAGTGGTGTCCATATGAAGAACAAGTTCTTTATGTTCCTTCTAACTCTCACTATGTGCGTGGTGGTGACGGCACTCGCAGCTACCTTCTGGCTAGGTATGAGCATGGTGACACCCGACAACTCCTACTATTCGGTGAGCAAGATCTTGACTGTATCGATTTCGGCGTGGATGCTGTTGCTTGCTTTCGTCATTTTGTTCCATGCCGTACGATTTTCCTATTGGATTGTGAAGAAGCTATGGCGCAAGTATAAAGCAATGAAGGAGGGAGGGATGGGCCCCCGACTAACTTTTTATGTTATTATAATTACTATTATTATTGCCATTATTGTTGTTATTATGAGTATCATTACTTGTGTAGTGTTATATTTTCACACTACGGGTCCGTTTGATTAATGAGTTTGAGTTGAAAATTCTTGTTGACTTTTCAGAAAAGACAAAAACTGAGATGAAAATTTTGAATTTAAACTCGAACGCCAAACGAGGCCTATATTTTTACTGTGAGTTAAATATTGCTATCTATGTAGGATGTAAAATGTTGCTAAATAATTTCGCTCTTTTTAAGACTAGGTAAGCTCTTTAAATTCAAACTATTGTTTCAAGTAAAGTTTGCTAGTGTGGTGTACAAGTTTAGCAGGTAGCTAAAGATCGAAGTCGATCATGTACTCTTTTTTTACTTACTCAAGCTGTTCTTTCCATGTGCTCGGTATTTATTGAGTCATCTCTTTAATTCCTTTGCATGTGGAGATCAGATTTTATTTCTGGAAGTTTGTTTATTTGTTCTGACGCCATTGTCTTAGAACGAACATGCTACCTTAAACGCGAACTGCAAAAATCATCAAAAAATTAGTAAAATAAAATTTACCAAGATTAAAGATCATTAAAATTTAGAAACCGATCGAGATTGCTTAAAAGGTTCATGGTAGTCGTGTCGGATACAACAACCTAATATGGGTCATTATCTTTGAATCATTCTTGTGCAGAAGGACGTAAAATCAAATAATGGTTGATTTTGACATAAGAATATCTTATTATGCAGAGTCATTACGACAATTTTGGGACAGTCAAGCCTTTACAGGCCAACATATTTTAAGGCCTTAAGCAAAAATTTTAAATGAGGCCTTTAAGGTAAGGAATGAATGCCGTTCACCGAACTGGCGGTGGATCGAAGTCTCAGGCATAACGGGAAACAAAAAGATTGAAGGATGGATGATCTTTGCGTGCATGAGTGGTACACTACTAATTGCAAACCTTTTGTATGCTTTTTTTTTTTTTTTTTTTTTTTTTTATAAATTTTTTTCTTTTGATGATTGATTACATGAGCCAACAAATAATTCCAATATTCTTTGCTACAGGAAATTAAAAACAGATGACTGGCTAACCTATTCATGTATCAAATAAGTACAACCTATAAACACGAGTTCTTTTCAGGTAGTATTCGTCAAAACCTATAGGAATTAGTCTTTCTATAACTCTAATTAATCTGTTGTAATAGACTATATGCAATTCTTAGATTACTATTTGTTTCCCTAATTTCAATTCTATCAAGAGATAATTAAGGTTGTCTGACATAAGCTTTTGTACCTTTAACATTGACCCTTTTTTTTTTCCATAAAAAATTGAAGCCCCATGTTCTGATTTTTTTTTTTAATTTTATTTAATCTTTATATATTTATCCTAAATTTTAGTAACCATTAACAATCTCCAAAACCAAGAACATTCTATCTTTCTTTGTACTGATCGGGCACGCATAATACATGTTTATATTTATTTCTTTACTTTCTCCCTCTGTGACTTTATATTCATATTGTTGTTTCAGGGAAGATAGCTTTGATCCAAGCAATATAAGATAGATTTTTTTTTTTTTTTTTTTAACTTCAAAGTGTGATAAATTTTTTAATTTAGTTTTTAAGATATATGTACAGAAAAAACTTGAATTATAATATCAATAATAAAATAATATCATATTTCTTAATTAATAATTAAAAAAATATTAATTCAATTTTTATAAATAACTATTTCATCAGTAACATCATTGGCTACCAAATTTAGATGGCAAAAGATAAGATCAATTTTTCATTGAAATTTTAAAGTTGCCGCCTGTAATTTTGTACCAAATTTTTCATATAAAAAAATTCTCATTCTATTTGTTATCACTCTCTCACTTTCCCCAATTATTTGCCCACTCCAGTACCCTCACCGATCATTCTCTTAATTTCCTCTCTCACTCTCTCACTTTCCTCTCTCACTCATCTTGCCGCACCCACTCCATTTGTGTGCACACCCATCATTCTCAGTCTCTCACTCTCTCACTTTCCCCAATATTGTCACGCCCACTCCACCCCTACCCATCCCGTCACCCCCCCTCTCGAATTCCTCCAGCCACGCCTGAAGCCGCCGCCGTACTTGCTTTCCTCCGCCCCTGTCTAAAGCTCACCGCGTGCGACCGGATTTCAGACCCATAGAGTCGAATCCTTTCAATTTCAAACCGGATTTCTCTTCGTCTCAATGCCAATCATGTGTAAGATTACTTTCTTGATTTTTTTTGAGGTTTGATTTTGAAGTTTTTGGCTGGTGTAGAGTAAGAATTTCGGTGCGAGGACGTCGGGTTTCGTTATGAATTCTTGGAGGAAATTGAAAATTCTGGAATATTATCCGTTTGCCCCGTTTGCATTTTTTTTGTTTTAATTTTTGTGAAAAAGTTGAATCTTTGAGCTTTTGGTGTTTTATGGGACACTGTGGGAAAATGAAGATATATTTGTGATTTTATGTTTACTTTTATAAGAAGCTTTAAGTTGCTGGATTTATCAAGATGAGCATAAAAATATTATCAGTCTTGCCCTTTTTTTTTTTTTTTTTGCTCAACATGATGATTCAAATTGAAGAGGCTGAATTTGTTTTTGAGGTTTATATTTTTTTATTTTCTTTGATGGATCTCCCAACATTCAAGTTCAAATAGTTGCAATTATTATGCTTTTTCCCCCCACACTACGAAGTGGAGATTACTAAATAGACACATTATTTCAAAGAATTAATTTGGCTTTGTGTGAGGAATAGGATAGTTAGCAACAACTGAGCTTTTGGGTTTTGGCGTAGTTTTGGTTGATTGAGCTCTGGTTTATATCTGAAAATGAAAAGTAAATCCGTATCTCAGGTTAAAACATTCAAATTTATATAGTTTTCTTTTTATGTAAGATTAACAGTGTATATATAGTGCCAGTGATTTTGAAGGAAGTTATCAATGATTTTAACACTTTTTTTTTTGTGTCCTTTTTTGCAATCTATGTTGTAGGGAGGAGAACTAAACTACGCTTTGGGAGATTTTCTATTCGAAAAGTGTGACCCTGATTGTCGTAGAAGTAGGAGGAGAAGCAGATAGCCAGCTTGGTAATTCTCTCATTAAAGATCAATTGTGTTTTTTTTTTTTGTTGTTTTCTTATTTTTCTGATCTTGCCATTGTATTGCTAGATCCAATTTATAATTTAAAAACATTTTAAAGTTATAATAAACTTATTACATAATAGGGGGTAAAGATGGACAAGAGTTGGATTTACATTAAGAATCGTCTCTTGAAGGAGTGTAAGGATGGAGTGAAAAAGTTTATTGAACTAGCACGTAATCACCTAGATAAGGATGGGAAGTGCTAATGTCCTTGTAAGAAAGGCTTGAATTTGAATTTCCACCACATAGATTTGGTGGAGCGTCATTTACATATCTACGGTTTTCGCACGAGTTACGTGAAGTGGACACAACATGGTGAAGACCAAGAAAGTACTAGTAACAATGCACGAGACGATAGTACTAGTCACAATGTACGAGATGGAGAATGTGTAGATGAAGAAGAGACTGATAATTTTGACGACGAAGACGAGATGATGAATGCGCTAAATGATGCATTTCCACACAACAGATCACAGTCAGTGGACGATGGTGCAGATGGAAATGAAGGTAATGCTTATGAAGAAGAGTCTTCGGATTTTGCTGATTTGTTTGCGGAAGCTGGGAAGGAGCTTTACTCTAGGTGTACAAAGTTCTCTACATTAACTTTTATAGTTAAGATGCTTCATATAAAAGTACTGAATAAAAAGAGCAACCACTCATTTGATTTGTTATTGAAGTTAAGTCGAGAGGCATTCTGTGTGCAAGAATGACTGCATTTTGTATTATAAAGAAAACAAGGATTTGAGAAGATGTCCCTGTGTGTGGTCATGAAAGATATAAAGGTGGTGTTGTCCAAGGGAGAAACATTCCACACAAAAGATGCATTACTTTCCACTCACTACAAGATTGCAACGATTATTTATGTCGCAACACACTGCATTTTATTTGAGGTGGCACAAAGACCAACGTGTTGAGATAGAAGATTTAATTAAATAAACTCTTCAGGAACAACCACTTATCGAGAATCAAGTGACTGAAAATCAAAATATGTTCAATTTAATTAAATCTTGTTAATTATTTTCAGTGATGTTCTTAAATTAAAATTTTTCATTCTCAACAAAATAACCTAATGTTCAAGGAGCTACTTGAAGTTTGGGTGTTGAGAAGTTAGTGGCAAAAGAGGGAAAACTAAGCATCAATTATAGAGAAACGGAGTTTCGTGTACATGGAACACATGCATCAAAGTTTGCTAATGCAATTGGTTCTATTGTACGTCATTATTGTCCACTTCATTACAGCGGTTGGCGAAAGGTTCCAGATGATGCGAAAAAAGTATGCATTGAAAAATTGAAGGTATTTTGTTTCCTTAACCATTCATGGTAACTATTGTATTATGGTTAGAAAAAATTTATAAAACTTAACAATTGTTTTGTATGAACATTTTGATATGGATTTAGAAGACAAATCTCATTTGAATGACATTATAGATAACACTTTTTTTTATAGGTTCAAAAATTTTCGATACAAATGTCATGTTAAGTACAAAAACATTGTTGAGAAGGGGTTGAATGTAACGACTAGAAAATTTACGGCATTAATTTCTGAGTTAAACAGAAATTAAACCGTGATTTTCTGAAATAAAGATGTAAATTCTTGTAATTTTGTGATATAGTATGCCAATATGTCTCTATGCCATTAGTTATATTTGTTCTCTATGCAAGGAATTTGGGAATTTAGAAAAATTTCCATAAAGATTATAAATAGATAAAAGTGATCATGAAAATCCCAATAAAGAATGCCAAGTCCATTATATCCATTATACAGCTTTATCATGTAATGAAGTGAAATTTAAAATTATTTCTGAATTAAATTGCAATAGTCAGAATTTAATTCTGAACGGAAAAAAAAAAAAATTGTTTTAACAGTTTAAATATATATATATTTTTAAATATGAAAAGTTGTTTGAACAGTTTTTAAAAATATATATATATTTTTCCAGTGTAAAATTTACTATGTTGAATCATAACATATTGTAAATAAATGTTGAGTAAGATAATGATTAAAGTAAAATTATCTTTAAGGATCAAGAGTTAAGATTATATGAATTTTAATCTAATAGCACATGCTTTGATAAGTATGACTTAGTGGATAAGTTAAAAAAAAAAAAAAAAAAGTGATCAGATGTAATGATGGTAAAAAGTTGGAAATGAAGTGTTATCTATCCTATTCTAAGCTAAGCTAGAGGAACGGTGAGGGGGAGAGGAGAGATAAAAAAAAGAAAAAAGAAAAGAAAAAAAAAAAAAAAGCAAGCTGTCATCCACTTAAATTAAACACAAGGAAAGAGAATGAAGCAATTGCTTCTTCATCCCCAAGAAGACTCGTCTGGAGACAGAGAAGAAGAAGAGAAAGAGAAAGAAAAAGGAAAAAAAAAAAAAAAACGTCTGGAGAAAAAAATAAAAATAAAAATCCTCCAAATCTTCATGCTTGGTTCTCTAGCAAGTTGTATTCAAGAAATCAAAGTGTTTAGCAGTCATAAAAGGTAATAAATTTACAAAATTTTATGTTTTCTTTTAGTATTATTTTGAGAAATTTCTATTCCAAGAAATGGAAATTTATTGTTTAGTTTATATCAAGAAACCAAGGGATTTTCTGTAACGCCCCGACTTTTCAGACCGTTAACTAACTTACTTACTTACTTAATTCTTATTAAAAATCCTTAAGCTTATTGAAAATTCCAGAGTAAATTTTTTTTTCTTTAAAACTTTATTTTAAAACTCTTTACTCTTACTTAAACTTGACATAGTCTCATACTTAAAACTTAACTTATCATCATACATATTCATATGTACTCACTCGAGTACCAAAATCGTGGACCAAACCCGACCTAATGCGGATCGGTACAACACGAGGCAACTTGCTTGTCATACATACTTGGAACTTTTCTTAAACCATACCATTACTTTCTTATAACATAACAAAACACATTTTACAAACATATTTTATAAAAACATATTTTCTAAACATATTTTCCAAAATCCGTGGCGGTGTCCATCCAATATTTCACAGTCCGCAGCACCAACTCTCCACAGTATTGCATCAAGTACTGCCGTTAGGTTGCTTACCTACAGCATGAACGTAAGTAATGAGCTAATTGCCCAGTAAGTACAATATTCAATCCACAAAACATTTTACGTGCAAGAATGCGTGAACCGATTATGTTTTCTTATAAATCAATTATGTTTTCATTAACTTGATTTTATTCCCTTACATGTCATGTCATGTGTGCACGTACCGTGGTACATAGCCATGGAGTGGTTGGAGGCGGCCAATCCAAACCAAGTCAAACCATGAAACTAATCGTTTACATAGAGTGATTGGGGTAGCCAGTCCAATCCAATTCAAACCATAGACCAAACCGTTTAAACCCGCCCAGTGGCAAGTCGGTACGACACCATAACATTAACTTGTCTTATCCTATCTCATGACTTAATTTATTCTTATCATGTGATTTAATATTCGTGAACATGCTTTATGATGTCACGTAGCCAAACAATCAGCATAAAATAATCTCAATCATAATACATCATAACATAACTTATCATATCATAACATACCATAACATAACATATCATAGCATAATATCATAACATAAACTTATCATATCATAACATACCATAACATAACATATCATAGCATAATATCATAACATAAACTTATCATAACATAAACTTCATAGCGTAACATCATAACGTAAACTTATCATCACATAACTTAAACTCATCATAACGTAACTTAATCTTATCATAACATAACCTAATCTTATAATCTTATCATAACATAACTTAAACTTATCATAACATAACTTAATCTTATCATATCATAAACTTCATAGTATAACATCATAGCATAAACTTATCATAACATAACATAAACTTATCATAACATAAACATAAGTAAATCATGTAAATCAATACATGATTTCTTAAAAACATGTCATGTAACAAAAACGTTTTGTTCATGCTGTAGGCGGAGTTGTACTTACCTCTCATCCTACGCTCTTGGTCTATCGTTCCATCGAGGCACGATAACATGTCATATTCCTGTTTCAAACAGGACGTAAGATATGGGTCGTCATATTTTATCATAAATCATAATTATTAAATGTTGGTATCCCAACCAACAACCATGGGTAATCCTAGTTATAAGGCTCTCACAACTACTGATGAAAACTCGATCGGTTACTAGCCGTAACCTTAGGGCTCATGGCCCAACCAGACATAAACAGTAACTCGTTAGCTTACTAATCTCCTAAGGCCTTATCACTTATAGAGTAACACCCTACTAGATTACTATTGGTAATCATAGGGTAAGGCCCAACCCGATAACTCGGTATCCTAACCGGTTATTAAAGGTTATCCTTTGCATCAAATCCTATACAAACCGTATTTTAACACAACCATAACTTATAAGTAAAGACAGTTAAAACTGTTAAACTTAGAAAACACATCTTTAAAAACAGTTTCTTAACTTAACTTAAGTGTCAGTGCGTGTGCAAGGATTTCTTGCTTTTGCACTGTCTCTGAAAAACTTATGCAGGAACTTCCTATTTTCTGCACAGTCTTGGAAAATCAGGTTTTACTTAAAAATCTGCTTAGAATCTGGGAAAACTTCCTTCATGGATCATTTTCACTTAAGACTCAAGACATGAGCTCTCGATTATAAAATTATTATGAGAGTGGAACTTATAAAACTAATTATAAGTTCAATCACCAATTATGGTTGGATTTAATAAAAATCCGGCAACATAACGGCTTATTTTCCTTAATACCCAAAATTTAAACCTGCAATAAAACCAGTTTATAGAAAGTTTCGGCACACCATAACTGCAAGATGTGTCATCCATAACACATTCATCATTTTAACATACAACATATCTCGATATAATTCAACTTCACTTAATTAACTTGAACATCAAATATACATATTGATATTCAATTCAAAGCATGTAAATAGGCACGTAATCAATCCAATAAATGACTTAAAGTAGTCGAGATTACTACCGAGATCGTTTGACGATGTTCGGGTGAGTAAAACGATTCCTGGTCGGCGTTCCAAACACCTTTTAATTTCGCGCGACTAAACTTTTAATCGCCATTCTTAACCGTCAAGATTCCATATCGCAAATCTGAGGTTGTAAACATGTCCTGAACATCGAAAATAGGTCGGAAAGGCGATCTTCCAAAAACTCGTCAACGGGCGTTGACCGGCGTTGACTGTCGTTGACCGGCGTTGACCGTCGTTGACCAGCTTTGACCGGCGTTGACCGGTGGCAAAATGGACAGAAAGGGACACCGCTTCGAAGCTCTCGACGAGAGGAACCCATTTCTGGTGTCCACTTCTTCAAACGACGTTCGGTTTTCTCTAAAAAGTAAGAAAACGAACTAGAAGACGGCGGCGGATCGGGAAAATTTCCGGCAACAATCGGAGTGGTGATGGACTGGGCTTTGTTCCTCTCGACGAGTGGAACTCAACGAAACCAACGGCTCGCAAAATAGAGGTCGGATTACACCGGAATCTTGCTTCAAAGCTCAAGGTACCGAAACTTTCCTAGCATTTTTTCCGGCGAACGGCGGCGAGTGACACGGCCAAACTCCGGCTATTGGACACTCGGGTGATGGGCTGCAAGGGTCACCGGCGCGTGCGGTGGTGGCTGGCTGGAGATGGAAGTTCTTGTGAGGGCCACGCCGTGCGACACCCACGGAGAAAGAGAAAGAGAAGCGAAGAGGAAGAGAGAGAGAGAAATAGGTCTCCTTTTTTTTTTTCATCTTTGTACGTGTGGACTGACCATTAACCACACATAATATATATATATATACACATTACTCATATTTGTTTTTTTTCCTCTCTTAACGTCCACACACACACACACATATATAATTCTTTTCTTTTTTTTTTTCTTTCTCTTACTTGAACGTCCACACACACACACACAAACACACACTTATATAATAATATACATATTACATAAAGTGCCCAAAAGAATCTAAAATTATGCTATTTCCTTAAAAATATATTTTCTTTGCAAATAAGTCCATAAAAACTTTAATAAACTTCATTTCTGCTTAAGCAAACTATTATTGAGTCTCGTAGCTAATTAAACGAGAACTCAAACATATTCTGATATTTACTCAGATTATGAGCTTTATATCGACATACATAATAAAATCTTAGATTTTCCTTATTTCTAAGGAAATCATAAGTTCATCGAAATTTCGGGTTCTTACATTTTCAAGGAGGTGCTATAAGCTAAAAAATCAATTTGAAGGAAGCTAGGTAAGATACTCAAATTTGTTTTTTTTTCTTGAAGTTGGATTATGTGATTTTAGGAAAAAAATAATAATAGTAAAGGGATGAATGTATATGTATGTAAACTATTTTGATGATGGACTTGGTTTAATGAACTATTTGGGAATCATGAATATGTGTATGTTGTGAAATCTCTCCATGCTTGTATGATTGGTTGATGTTGTGGCTTGAAATTTTGTTTAGCCAACAGTAATGAAGCTAATGAAGTATCATGTGTTTGGAATGGTTATGGTGCAAGAAACAAACTTTTTATACAAAGTTTGTAGTTTAGTAAATAAAAAGTTGATAACTTTTGTTAGTGTATTGCTCATGAATGGATTTTAGTGAAAGTTGATGTATGTGTATAAATATGGAAGCCTATACTTATTTTAGACTCTGGGATTATTGCAAAGGATGCATGTGACAGGAAAATGGTTAGTGCAAGTTTCATGTGGAAAAAGTGTTTGATAAGAACTTTTCGAAAAAAAAATTTATAAAATGAAGTTAAAAGAGGAAGGTACACAAACAAGTTGTGGTCTTATTTTCAATAAATGGAGGGCAGTAATTGCCATTGTGTTTTTTCAAAGAAACTGAAAGAAAAAAAAAAAAAAGAGAGAGAGAGAGAGAAACAGATTTGTAAACTAGATGTTTCAGTGTGATTGACTATTTCATTTGTCTTAAATTTCTTGTAGGCCAGGGGATATAACAATAAAAACAAATGAAAGTCCAATAGGAGTTTAAAATGAAAATTTTGTCAAAAAATTGGAATAAAATGGAAATTTCTTGAAACTGTTTGAGTTTTTTTTTTTATATAAACAAAAAAGGTGATTGTTTCTGTGTTGTTCTAGTAGAAAGCAAGATATAGAGAATTTAAAGCAATTATGTGCAAAGCAGTAAGGATTTGAAAAAAAAAATGAGAAAAGAAATATTCATAAGAAGAATGGTCAGTTTAAAATATTGCTCTAACTGT